>BOSO01003990.1:5507-25951 GCA_018403395.1 Gorsachius goisagi | reverse complement strand
GCGTTGTGCATCATTCGTTTTGTATATTCTGTATATTCTCTTACCATTCTCATTATTACTTTTATTATTATTTTCTCTTATTAAACTGTCTTTATTTCAGCCCACGGCTCTAACCTTTTTTTTTCCCTTCCCAATTCTCTCCCCCATCCCACTAAGGGAGGGGGGAGTGAGCGAGCAGCTGTGTGGTGCTTAGTTGCCAGCCAGGTTAAACCATGACACTCCTTCTCTAAAATTTTGTTTGGAACTTTTTAAAATAGAAATGATGCTCCTTTCTCAATTTGAATAAAAAGTAATTGGTAGACATTGTCTACATGGTGAATTATCTTACTTGGGTTGCCTGGTGACAGGGTTGTCTGTTCAGTCATCACGCACAGTTTGCCAGAGGTCTGCTTCATATAGTATCGTCCACTGCGTACAGCCAAAGAATGTATTCTCAGGCCTCATGAGGTCTCCTTATGTTTGTAGATATGCTCTAGAGACACTTCATTTCTCCACTGGGAAAAAAGGAGAAGAAAGGGCAATTTATCACAGTAATCAAATCACCCCCATGAGCACCAGAAACCTGGTTTCCTATGCCTTTCTTTCACTTACAGCAGTCTCAGTGGACTTTCCAACGTCTAATAATAGCTGTGAATTTGCATCATAGTCTCTCTCCCAGTGAGTACTCTTTTACTGATTTGTTTTTATAAAAGTGGAAGTCAAAAGACCCATTCTTGAAATCTTTCCTCTGTGAAAATGGACCAAGACACTTAAAAGTTATTAAATGTCTGACATAACAACAAGTTGTGTATCACGCAAGCCACGTTTTTTTCAGATAACATCCTCAAAATGGCAATTGGCTGTGATATTTGAAAGGTGGAGAAGTGGTTAGTAAAAAAGCAAAACAGAAGATATAAAAGAAACAACCTAAGAAGTGGTGGGGGAAAATGTAATGGAGGTGAACAACTAAGAATAGAGAAGAAATTAGAACAGAGACACAGCAAAAAAGATTGAGAAAACAGAAAACTAGACAGAAATGAGTAAAAGCAATGGTAGGGGAGCAAAGGGATAGAAGGAAAGGGCAGGAGTTCATACTTCAAAGAGCATTGGTTTCAGATGTCTTTTCATTGTGCTTATCCTACTAGATGCTACTGGTCTGTTGTTACACCCCAACATTTTCTGCAGGTAGTGGTGGCCAAAAAGTATACAGAAGTCATGTTAGTGCATCTTTCTCCTGCCTCTGTGACTTCTTATCCCATGTTTCTCACCCACTGGCTTTCCAGAACATGAAGCTGGAGAGGCAGTAATACAAACTTTGGCACGGCCCTTTTTTCCCCAACTCTTCAGGTGCTGTAGAATCTTGTCTCAGCTGTGGGCAAGACTGTGTAAATCTAACACTAATACAAATTTATGGGATGTTAGGCAAAACGATGTTTCTCCTGTGTGGTATTCTTACAATCATCCAGAACTGAGAGGAGTTTGTGGACCCAGCCTTAGCCACACCTAGCACCCAATGAAATCAGTGGGAGGCCCAGTGTCAGACTCTTCTCTATTTTTTGAAGTATTACATCCATCCACACATCAAAATCTCAAATAAAACAATGAATCACAGTGTTACTAGAGATGTATTTCACTCAGTACCAGGAAATAAAATTAAATTCTGTTTTTCCCCAATCTGGGAAAAATGTCAAGATGAAAGGCAAAAATATATGTATTTCTATATATTTTCTCTTATTCTTTGTGACCCTGCTGTTCCTTTTGCTCTCATTCCGTAGCTTTTACTGCTCATCACACTTGCCTGTAAACAAACAGCTACCTCCTTATAACCAAGCGTGGACAAATGGTGGTAGGAGGAAAAATCAAAACAAAATCCCAATAACTATAAACAGATTTAAACACACATATACTGAAACATACTCATGTAAGATTTATTTAAATGTAAAGTAACACACATTTTCACTCTTTAAGGAAAATAGTTGTTAGTGCCAACCTGTTATTCAAAGAAATGTAGAAAGCTTTGCAAAACCCAGTGAGATAACCACTCCTACCAATTGACAATGACAGTATATTTAAAGTATATAATTATTTGGTGATTGAAAGCCTTTATTCCTTAAAGTAATTTACATAAAAAGAACTATGGATCAAACTAATTTTTGAAGCTGCATCGTATGTTTCTAAAGCATCACTGTATCTGTTGGATGAGTATCAGTATATTAAGTTTCAAATATTAGTTAAATGAGTTTTGTATGTTGGGATACTTTAGGATGGTGTAATTCAAAGACATTAATATGCTTGTGAATAAAGTGTATTTCTCCTTGTCTATAAGCAGGAAAAATACAGAAATGAAAATGTTTTTGTTCCAATGTCTTTGTATAATATCTTTTTTCCAATAAATTTTTAAATGTTCCCTTCCTGACCCTGAGTATCTCAAATGAAGTTGGTAAGAATTGTAGACAGTGAATACTTTACAGGATTGGAACTCATGGGATTATCTTTGGCACCATTGATGTTAATTTGGTCACAACAAATAGTGAGATGTGAATTAGGAACAGATCAGATAGGCTGTAGTTGTCACGATTGCTCAGGAAATGACCTAAGTAGACAGAATACCAACTTGCACTGTGATGAAAGTTCCCAAGGGATTCAAGGTTTCCCTGGTTCACAGTTCAAGTTCAATGCACTAGACAAATACCATGAATAAGTCTATTCAGGCTTAATGCATAACAAGTTCTAAAAAATCATTAAGAGGTTGGCGATAGAATTACTTGCATCTGAGTTCTAATTTCTTCCTCCCACTTTTCACTCTTTTTTCTTGCAGGCTCACCCTTCAAACATATGGTAGAATTTATGAGGGATGTGGGAAATGTAAAATACCACCTGCTTATGTTAGTACAGCGTGTGGAGCCCATGCTATCTTTCAAAATTATTTTTATCTTTCTCATAAACTTACTTTAAGTGCATTTCCTCCTAATAAAATGTTTTGCCAAGAATATGGCAGTGTTGAAGGGCTTACATAATAATAATCTATTGTGAAATAGTTTTTCTGGTTTTGTTTTAGATTTTTTTGTATTTCTAACATTTCTATTTTTATATTAGTTTCAGGTTGTTTAACACAAGGAGTTTCCCACAATGGTGCGGTGTTAAAAATTTTCCTATCTTTAGAAACATCTCTAGATAAACTGATAACCAAATACATGTTTGTCTACTTTAGCACTGGAAAAACAAGATAGGATGAGCCTTATTTGTTCCGTCAGTGTCTTCTGTGTCATATCTGTTCAGCTCAGTGATTACTGTCAGTATTGTGGCATTTAAAAGAAGAGCTGAAGAGAGAGTGGAAATGCAATTTGTGTTCTGTGCTGCCTCACGTATCACAAAGCAAACTGTCACCTTAATGCAGAGTCTTTGCATGACCTTAGCAGTAGAGCAGAAAGAATACAGCTTTTTTTTTTTTTTATACTGAGAGTTCCATCCAAATGAATGCTTCTTAATGGGGAAGCCATTCACACAGGAGTAGGTGGGGATAGGAGGCAAACAAGGAAAAATGATGCAGTTGGAGAAAGAAATCTTCATTTATTCCTGGCTGGCTCTTTGAAATTACCACAGAATGCCTTGATCTCTGTTTTCTGCACTAACCACTCAGATATCTGTATTAAAATTGTTAAAGTAGGACATGTTTAAAAGGGATGGAGCAGAGAAAGAGAAGGATGTAGGAATTACTCCAGTAATTTCTGTAGGTCTTGGGAGAAGTATCAAATAGTCTTGTATCCAGCATATATTATAACTGAATTTCTAACGAAATTTGAAGGACAAAGATCTTAAAGCATGTTTGGAGTTTGATACATTATGGAAGAGAATAGCTAACAGGATAAATGTTCCTGAGTTGCCAAAAGGTTTCTAGAGTTTAAGACATAAGTCTTTGGGCAAGCAGTTATGGTGGATTGACTCCAGCCAACAGCCGAACACCCACCCAGCTGCTTGCTCAGCTCTTTTCCTACAGGAAAGCGAGGAAGTGGAAGGCAAGAGCACTTGTGGCTCTGGATAACAGTCCAATAGCTGAAGCAAAAGCTGCATGCACAAGCAAAGCAAAATAAGGAACAGCTTCCCATTAGCAGGCAGTTATTTAGCTACTTCCTAGAATGCAGGGCCTCAGACCCATAATGTTTTTTGGGGAAGACAAGTGCCATAATCATGAATGTCCCTGCTTCCTCCTACTTTCCTTGAGCTTTTATTTCTTAGCATGATGTCACGTGATATGGAATATCTCTTTGGTCAGTTTGGATGAGCTGTCTCAGCTGTGTCTCCTCCCAGTTTTTTGCCTACCCCTAGCCTACTTGCTGCCGGCAGAGTGGGAAAAAACCTTGATACTGTGCATGCTCTGTTCAGCCACAGCCAAAACCTTGCTGTGTTATCAACACTGATTTAGTCATAGATATAAACCATAGCACCATATGGGCTGCTATGAAGAAAATTAACTCCATCCCAGCCAGAGCCAGTACAGCAATTTATGATCTGAAAAGGAGTGAAGAAGTTTTAATTGCTTTTAGTAATTTGTGTCTTTGACATCATGTTTATATCATGTAAAGTACACGGTGGTACTGCCATGCTCTTGTGTTTTGTTGAGTTGCTATTGGAGGCCACAAAGACAATGGGGGCCATCATTATTGTCCTTCTCTTTTCTCCTTGTTTATAGTTTGGCTGTTGAAAATATATCTGCTGTTTCTTTGTTTCCTCACTTTTCTTGGAAACATCTTAGTTCAAATCTAACTACAGGTGGACATCTTGGTGGCACAGAGGTATTTCTGCTGTATGCCTTGCACATGCATGGTTTAGAAATATTTGCAGCCTGGCTGTCTCACATGTTCCTGGGGAGCACCAGCATTGAATCCATCTGAGTCTTACGGTCAGGTGCTAAGGTATTTACAGGATTCTTGTAGCTTTTTCACACAGGAGGAAGTTTATGGCATGTTATTTTTTTTTTTTTTCAGTTGAACTGAAGAACACCGTATTTATAGCGTGATTCAGTTATCATTAGCAAAAGGTGGGTCAATAACCCTAGAATTTGGTACCACTGCTAAAGTAATTATAGTCCCAAGGAGACCTAAATAACTTTGAACTGTCTTTCCTGGAAAGAAGCTATTGAAGCCCATACTGCAGGTCAGCACTGGCCAGTATTGCAGCCATCTTCCACAACAGGTCTTTAGTTCTCAGTCTCAGGATTCTCCCTGCAATGTAGTATTTGGAAGTCAGTCTAGGAAGCCAATCTGCTTTCGAAGTCTAAGACTATTCAGTTCAGCTGTTCTATTATAGCTAAGTAACTCTGAGCCAATATCAACCACGTGCAGAAATCAGACACACTGCAGCACATCTGAGACAGCAGAATGGGTCAGCAGCAGTCTTCCAGGCAATTTTGGTGCCATGCAGGATAGACCCTAGAGCAAGGACAGCAGTGCTGCCTTCATACCACAGTTCTTGTCATCTCTGTGATATTGGCTGCAGTTCCCAGTGCCCAGGTGGTGTATTTCAAAGCTCAGTACTTTCTTAGCCTATTTGGGATTCCTGGTGAATCTCTGCTCTGTGTCAGGGAATGACCAGGTCTGAATGGTGATTCCCAAAGATTGTTAGCATGTTCTTTCCACTCCCAGTAGTCAGCATTGAAGTATGCAGTGGACTAGACTGACTGAAGTACCAGTTATTAAAGGCAGATAGAGTTTTGTTCCTCATTCTTTTGCTTAAGCTAATTTGATAGACATAAATAAAATAAAAAATATAAATATAAAAAATAAAATTATTTTATTCACTTTTTTATCTGGTCTAATACAGTGCTTATGACTATAGCTTGAGGATGTGTATTTCTGTGCTGTTTCCCCTGTCACTATCTTGGTTCATGCATATTTTTAAAAAATGCGTATCTATTTGTTAGTTTTTGGGCATTGAAAAGACACAAAAAGTTTAAGTGAACTAGTACTCCCCAGACAGCTGTAAATCTGCAGCTGGATTTCATTTTTCAGTTTTTAAATACATGAATCTGTATGATTAATGATCTCTCCATTTACTTACAAATAAAAAGAAATTCAAGCGGCATGATGTGTAGCAATCAAATCACTGGTATTGCTGTTGTGGAAGCTGATGCATAAGCTGGTGGAAGTCGGAAAGATACTGCAAGCATAATACATGAGTAAATGTAAATGTCTTTCTGGTCTAAACTTCCTAATCCCCTGACACTGGGATATGGGACCACATTGTTACTGATTATCTAACGGCAAAAACTTGCATTGGAACACAGAATCTTTGCCTTTTATCTGATTTCCATTTTTCATACTGTGTTTTGTGGTCTATTGTACACCCCATCTCTCTGCATCTGTTTCCCATCGCTACAATAAGACCAGAGATATTCACCTTCCTTTGTTTGTAATAAGCTTTCTGACCATCAAATGCAGAATACTTTTTAAGGCTATTAAATGATATGTCTTGGTAGATACTTAAACCACAAAGGCCATCATGTGCAGCATGGTTCTGTGACTGGTACTAGGTGACAAGTTCTTTGAACTTTATCCGGCAATTTCTTCAGAGCCCATGTCACCTCAATTAGTAAATTAGGATAAATGTGATAAACGCTAAGATAACTGCTAAAAAAAGGTCACAACTAGACATAATGATTCAAGGAAAGAGAGTCTGTAACATATTTCGGTAAACTAAGCAATCAGTGAAATTAGTGTGTATCTCCTCAGACAGAAGAGGGACTGTGAATGCCTACTTGCTACAACTACTGAATTACTAAGCAGATGGGGAGGCACAGCAAGCTTCTTCCTGGCCATGTTTTGGGCAGGGCTCCTCTTCTCTGAGAATTCCTCCTAGATAGAAACTCCAAAAGAAAAATAATAGCTTCTTTTAAACCTTGATCAACTTAAATGTGAAAGACCTAATTAAGTGTTCAAGATTCAGGCAGCTCTGGGATTTCCCAGAAAGAAACACCCAGGAAAGTCTGTGGGGAGAGATTTAGGTAACAGTGGTAAAATTATCCTTGCCTAATTTCAGCTTCTGAAAAATTATCTGAGTCAAGGTATGTAGGCTCTTTCTGTAGTCAGCGCAGAAAGGTGGACAATCCTAGAGATACTTAATGTTTTCCATTGTTTGAGAAGCCTGGATGACTAGGCAACTAGGATGGCGAGTTGTCAAAGGACAGGTGGTAATAACCAGAATTCAAATATTGGTAGGGATGGCTGTAATTGATGTGGAGAGTTCTTGAACATAATAAATTTTTGTATTCACTACTAGTTCCTATTATTGCAGAATTTATTAATGTTTTCTCTTTTTTATGTAAGATATATATGATGGCTTTACTTAAATTTCTTTTGAAGATATTTTTTCTCTGTTAAAACTAACTGTAATTTCAGTGATGATAACACTTCCCTTTAAATAGAAGATGTATTGTCAGGTGGTTAGTGTTGTATACATCTTCCTCAGACATGAATCCACTTGGTATGTGTCCCCAGACTAAGGAGCTTGTTTCTTTTGGCCATGCAGACTGATTAATTTAACTTTGGAGTTCACTGTTTTAATATCACTGCTGGCCGATACAGTAGCCTTCAACATGGCCAGAAGTGAAGCTTCCAGTTATGTTTCACTTTTATTAAAGCAAGTTAGATACATGACTTCTTTGTTTTCAGTAAGGCAAACAGCAAGCAATTGCTCTCCTCCTGCAATTTTCTTTTTATCCATTTTCCAGCTAACACATTTTAGCTTCTACACATGACAAAACTGTGAATCAATTATTATTTAGCGAGCGTTAATTTTGTCTGCAGTAGGTACCTTAGATTTGTGTAATATTTTAAAAAAATGTATGTTACTGCAAATTCCTTTAAGGATCTCATAAGGGAGAAAACATCATCACAGCGTACATCTCTTTAAGAAATATTTTTAATCATATGGTAGCTAAGTTTTCCAGAAATGTAGGATCGAAGGAAGCTGACAGGATGCAAGGCTTGGCTTTGCTTGCATTCAGGCAGACAATTCTTACCAGATAGGTACTTGATATTCATCTTTTCACTGAAGCAAGTTAACAGTTTCAACATGGTATCACCGTATTCAGAGTTTGGTGAAAGATGAGTTGGTGCTTCATGGAGCAGACATATCTTCTGACATTGACATCGCTTTGTCTGCTATGCTCCTCACTTTCACTGGCACTTGTTCTTGATTGATCTCTTGTTCTGTGCCACTTGATTCATCATGGTCAGTGATCCAAGGGCATGAAAAATTCATCCCAAGACAACAAATACTTTGTAGTTTATGATATTTCTTTCCCTTTGGATTCAAGCCAATTTATTCCTCCAGAGAGCAGAAAACTTACGGAGTATAGCAATTCTGGCATTTCTGTGGAGAGAGCAAGCACAATTGTATGTCTCCATTCTCTCATGCAGGAATAAAGATAATGTGTTACAGAGCTGAATTATCTAAATAATGACAAGAAGTAATCCATCTCAGGGAGTGGGTTGTGCAAAGGAATTTATTTCTCCCCTGATGGTAAGTACCACTTAATACTATGTATTAAATTTCCAGAAAAATGTGTAGACCTATATCAAGAACAATTTTCTTTTTAAGGAAAATTAATGTTTTAAACTACTTATCTTAGATAAGTAAATTCCAGCCTGTCTGCATGTTGCTGTACCTATATTTATTGTGATACTTACTCATCTACATTAAAACTTGATCTTCTACAAGCAGAATAGCTCTGTAATGTGTATTTCTCTCTAAACTTTCAGTTGAGACCCGTTCTTTTTTTCACCAGAATTTTCAACTAAAAGTACTGGAGGGGTATTGTGACTGTAGACGCTTTGGAGATTCTCAAATGAAAATTATACCGTCAGCCATTATTAGGCCAAAGAACTTTATTATAGAGTTGCTAAGTTGCAGGACAGAGTCTTATCTCCAAGATCACCTTTCCTCTCTCAGAATGGGAGTCCAATTTGCAAATCATCAGACCTAGAAATTGTCATATTTGATAAAAGCCAGTCTGATGCCTTTTATGTTATTTCCTGTAAGACAAACTGGCATCTGAAACAATCAAAGAGACAAATGAAGTGAGAACGTTGCATAAGAGACAGGTGATATGTAATTTAAACTATCTAGTGGCTTACTACAGTAATTAAGTTGAACAAATTACTTTCCTGAAAACAAGTGCTGCAATATGAGTAAATAGCTGATGCACATGTGTTAGAGCTGCACATGTAAGGTAAGGGAGCCCAAATCATGCACTTGACTGTTCCTAGATTCTCATTACTTCAACTCTTTGTCCATGCTTCTCTCTGTCTCACTGTATTCAGATTAAACAGACAAATCTTGTCAAATCTTTTTTGTTGTGTAAAGAAAAGGCATTTTCTCTTTACATTTCAAAAGCTGTGCCATATTATGCTTGTGTCACTACAATATAGGACAGCTCTTGTCGCGTTCTTTTGCCTCATACTTTTTGCCTCATACTACGTTCCTAATGCTTTCTAAGAATTAACATCATCTGCCATCTGCTTATTTTCTTCATGTACACGATTGTGCAGAACTACTCATGGTTTTTATTCAAATATGCCAAAGTTTCTGTAAGTTTTATGAGAGTCATTTATAGGAAAATAACTTGATCTTTATATGTGCTTTGTGTGTGTTCGGGGAGGAGGAAACAATGTTCTTAAAGTGGCAGCGCTGGAGCTGGCATGTATTTATGCAGTTCCATTAGTGACACTACGTATCAGTCCCAGTCCCAACTGACCAATACTATCATTAGCATTAGGAGTATCCCATTAAAATTTCACAGACTATGACAGACTTGTGCAGAAGGTCATGTTTAGTCAGGTGTCAATGGATACTTCACCAGGTGGCTAGATTTTCAAAAGCAGAATGATATGAAGTCATGTCTGTCATTTTCTTACACATGCTAGCCTCCAGAAAGGAATATCCTTAGTCATGCCAGTAAAAAAGGTCATATAGATTCAGGTTTCTATATGACTACCTACATTTGAAGGTCTGCCTGTATCTGAAGGGACATTTTCTGTTTGAATTCTCAAAGATATATCAGTACTGCCAATGAATTTCTTGACTGTGTTCGATGCACCCCAGGATGCAGGTTGCCTTCTTGGCTCCCAGGGCACACTGCTGACTCATACTGAGCCTGCTGTCAGCCAGTATCCCAAGATCCCTTTCTGCTGGACTGCTCTCCAGCCATTCCTCTCCTAGTCCGTACTTGTGTCCAGCATTGTTATGTCCCAGGTGCAGAATCTGGTGTTTGTTCTGTTTAATTTCATGTCATTGATGATTGCCCTGTGCTCCAGTTTATCTAGATCCCTCTGCAAGACACCTCATCCCTCAAGTCAACCAACTAGGGATCTTCTTATAGTGTCAAGAATTCAGTCCCTATTCCTCCACTGGAATTCATCTTAAAAATTAATAATAAAAATTAAATGGATTTAAGTAGCAGTTTGCTGAATTTCTTGCTCTACTGCAGCTATGGGACCAATCATAGGGATTTCCCTGATTTGTTTTCTATACCTGTTTCTGGCCAACCATATCAGACCCTGGCATTCAGTGCATAGCCAGAGCTTAAGAAGAAACACAGAAAAGCTGAGGTCTTCTAAGTATGAGAAAGGTATCAGCATTTCTTCTTGACCTTTGTCACCCTATAAAGCTACTTAACAAAAAGATAGCCTACCTGAGATCAGGTATGTGTGCTGTTAAACAGAGTGACTACATGGGTTTCCAGAAGGCTCCAGAGAAGAGAAATGCAAATCACCTAGCTTTTGCAAGCCTCCAGACTCAAAGCATATGAAACCTGCTCCAAATCCCATTTAATAGCACATAAATACAGCTACAAAACATGTGGAGAACATTAGGGTCAAGAAGGTCCCTTTATGAGATAGAGATTACTACTGTGAAGTCTCTTGAAATGTATAAAAATAAACTAAAGCCCAATCTCTGATAAATATTGTATATTTCAAAACTGATGCACAGTTGCTCCAAAACCGGCTCCTTACAAAAATCAATTCAGTAATTGCAAAATGCATAAAAGTACATTGTGCACCTGTCTTATTATTATCCACTTGAGAATATCAGACTTTCACAGGAAGGCAAAAAGAAACAAACTCTGAGAGTAATTCTTTCAAAGCAATAATCTAAAGAATCAATAATATGACACTTCATGTCAAAAAATAAATTGAAAAGGTGACTGTGCTCTTCTGAATATTCTGTGAGTGGCCAGATCAGTCTGACGGGATGTCTGAGAAGCTATTTGGTTGATTTTCCTTTCTGCTACATAAACTTGTGGTTAACATGTTGGTCTTTCAAAGCCAGCTGAAGATAGTGACAAGATTTATGTCGACTTCCCTGGACTGTGAACAAAGATGTAATGCTCACCTTCTCTGTATTTAACTGCACCAGAAGTTTTACTAATCTCTTTGCATGTATAATTACTTTATTTTTCCTCAGTTCTCAAGAATTTTTCCTATACAGTGATAAATATACAGCAGAAATATTACAGGATTTTGCTACCTTCGTTTGTACACCGACACCAGATAGGAAACACATTTCAGGTTTATGTGAAATTCAGTGATCTTCAAAAGACTCCTTTCTCTTTTTTTTTTTTTTTTTCATTATAAGTTGTACAAAAATGTTGAAGAATCTCAGCTTTGTATAAGTACTTGAAAGTAAAATGCATAAAATTTGTCTAGTTAGAGAATGAAACAACACAGCAAAATGACAATTCATTCACTGAGAATTCATTTTGAAAGGTAAGATGATGAGGTACACTTAATACTTTCAGAAGGTTTTAGGTTCAGATTCAGAAGTCTTTGTCTATTTAGAAAAGGACTGACCTCTAGACATATTTTACGCTGTCTAGAGATGGGGCTTTGTTATTTCTTGAACTGGGCTGTTATGTTCTTATTCAAAATCCAATGAGTCAGTAGAAAAATCCCTGTAGATTCCAATAGGCTTTGGATAAAGTGTTACTGTGAGACATTATCTTCTACTAGAATGTATCTCATATAATAAAATAACTTTCAAGCATGGAATCCAAATGTTTTGAATCAGCTGCCACCACTTTAATGTGCAGTTTCTATAATAAAGAGTCCACTGTCAGTTCTTTGTATTTTAGAAGGTCAAACTGTGGTCAGTTTCAGAAGCTGAGTTGCTTTCTCTTTCCTTTTCCAAGGTACATAATGGTAGGACAAAGGCAAGTAGAAAATGGAGATATCAGGGTGGGGCTGATAGTAAGTTGAATGTAATAATAGATTAAAAATACAAGAGCTAGTATTTCTTAGTATTCATGCAGCAAATAAATCTCTCACTTGTAATAGTAGCGGGTAAGGAGGAGGGAGTAATTCCTGCCATGTGTCCATTAGAAAGAAGATCCTGCTTTTGGTTTTAAGTACAACAACACACAGTCCACTTGAATTAAGCACTTAAGAGACTTCTGTGCAGGTACTGTCTTGGGGGGAAGAGGTGACCCGTGTTCAACACTTAAATCAATGGTTAGCCTTAAAGCTGAATAAAGCCCTGGAGAATTGTCTCTATTCTTAACATAACAAAAAAAAAACCCCAGCAATTGCATAGTGGAAAAAAAAAAGGGGGATTTAAAGAAGATTTCAATGGACATATTAAATTAAATTCTAATATTTATTTTCTTTTAATCTTTCTAAAGACTGACTAGCCTCATGTGTTCAGAAAAGCATTCAAACAGTTCAGCTGCAGAATGGTTTGATCAGCTACTACATTGCCCTGAAAAGGTTATTTAATATCAAGTATTTTTTCTTCTTTGTCTTTATACACAGGTTTGTTTAATGGAGAATAGAGAAATTTGTCAAAGTGCTGGGAAAATATTTCACTTCAGCAGCATAAAAATATAACAAAACATATATGATATCATCCATGTTAATTCTGACTTTGGCATTCTGCTAATTATCATACAATAATGAAAAGTTAAATCAGAGTGAGTATTAGAAAGAAAAATCTAAATAAAATGCATAGATTACTTAAAAGAAGCAAACCAGACCATTTTCCTGAAAGCTCTGTTTTTCTTTTATATAAACATACTCTTCTAATAACCTGCATTAAAAAAGAGGGGCAGAAAGAGGTGAGACTGAACAAAAATGGCAGTGGTGGAGAATAGCTCATAGAGGATTCACTCCTTTTTATATTTAAGGTACATTTACACATTTATTTGCAATATTTAATAATTGATCCCTATAGTCTTCATATGTAGGTAACCCCAGTAAGGAGTGAGGAACAAAGTGACTAATCAATTTACCTAAGGTTTCTGCTGAAAAGAAGTAACTTAACACATATATCCTAAGTCCAAGTCTACTAGTCTCTGTATGGGACCATTCTTCAGGAGACAGTTTCAAATGACTAGTTTCTGACATATAAAATATATGACTTTACGGTGTGAATACTTGAAGAATTTGCTTTGTGATATATCAGAGTTGTCGAGGAATATCAAAACTGTCCTAGATGAAAAGAATTAAGCTAACCAGGTTTTATGCATTTCATTCCCTGAATGTTGCTTGAATAGTTCTTTGGTGTACACCAACTGTAAATTGTGTCTCTGTCCCATTTTGAAGTAATGGAGAAGCAGCAAATGAAGAATCTCAAGAGACAGTTTTCTCAGGCACAAACAGTACCTAGCTTTGACTCTTCCACATAAGAGGTCTGATTCAAGTAATTTGAAATCAGATGAAAGATTCCATTGATTTCAAAGGACTTAGTAACTAAGTTGTTAACAGAGGATCGCTACATTCTTCTTATGAGTATTCAGAGTTGGTAAAGTATGGTGTTTAAAATCCTTCCTGAGCATGTTCTTTGGTGAGGTAGTCCTGATTTATGAATCACCAAAGGACTTAGATGGCAACAAATTTCAGATCCAGTTACTTCTGAGAACGTCCAGAAACCCATATGATCAAACAGATATGATAAAAGGGAAATTGAATGAAAAAACTTCAGATATTGGGAATGGATGTTTTTTTCCAGGCAACTGACATAGGGTTTGGAAAGTTGAAATTTTGGGCACAACCATCTAAAGTTGCATTCAGGCCTAAATTCTCTGCAGATCAAGCTGATGACTCCAACTTAAAGTTATACTCAGTGAGGGCTTTATGGGAATAAATGTATGAGCCTTCATGCTCTTTTAGACACATGCTGTATGCTCTACATATGAATACATGCTCATACACAGCTTGTACACCCACTGAGAACTAATCACCAGACCAAGACCTGAAAAAATTCAACAATTAAAATAAGAAATTATTTACCATACTTTTGATTCACTGCTCAGTGGAATAAATAAAGGTAATTCCATAGACTTTAATGAAGATACAGCAGATCCTAAATTAAAGGCAGGCTTTGGACAGGGAACCTGTTAGTTAAAATAATGGGAGAGCTGAAACTTTCTCTGTTAAATCAGCTCAGCATTTAAACTGGGAAAAAGTGCAACTCTCTGTTTAAAGACAGAGATAGTTGTCCAAGTACATGATGGAAAGCAAAAAGGTACATACTGTAAGGTACACAACACAATAAATGGAAAAAAAAAATCAAGCAAAATAAACTTTTGCTTTGCTAGTTGATTATCTCTTTTTTTCAGAGTATTGTATGAAGGAGTATTTGACAGTTGATTTGGACATGATTGTTTTGTCTTCATGTTGCAAGGTAAGGGACACATTAGCTAATCACTGATTTATTTAATAAATAATCGTTAAAAAAATGGAATCATGTTTCTATAAATAAAATTGTCAGTGACAGCAGCTACTGTGCTCTCAGGACCAGCTCATCCTTCTTAAAAATTAATCTGCTCTGTGTGAGCCAGGAGCAATCGTTATTTTCAGCTGATTTCAAACCTGTTGGAGAGAAACCCTCTTTAACCCATAGAGAGTTAACAGAAGGGAAGTCTTTGATTAACAAGCAAACCTACAGCTAAACTGAAACTACATTAATTGACAGTGACCAGTCCATGAAACCAAGGAAAAACAATAATTTCCTTTCTTATGACTTACTCATGCTTTTCTTCCCAGTCAGATATGCCATAGCCACATTTTATTCCTTTGATTCAAATTTATCAGAGATGAAAATGACTCCTGTAAAAATCAAGGATTTGCTAATTGGTTTTCCACAAAGCATTTGTCTTTTTGACAAACATTATAAAAATGTGTCAGAAGCTCTAGACCATCTCTTGATCAGACCCACTTTAAAACTTAGATTTTTCATTATGGGAGTGCAAACATTTTTTCTTAGTTTTTTTAGCAGGTAAAAGGGTGATATTGCACTTTCTGCTTGCTATTTTATCTCCTCATTGATAATTTAACTTGCTGACAGGAATGTATTAGCTTCTGGCACTAATAACTGGCACAGAGCTCATTAACCCTGTGACTAGTATCTGGGACCTTTTGGCCCAGAGCATAGCTGTGGACAGCTCTAAGATCCTGATGTTTGAAAGCAGCCTTAGCTTCAGCACCAAGTCTGTGTTGTTTGGTGTTAAAGACTTCAGTGATGAGCTTTTGGTATACAGATCTATTGAAACAGTGCCTGAGTGGCTTCTGATGCCTTCAGGCGCCTAAATTATTTATGTCTTTTTAATTACACTTTTCTTTTGAAATGTCCTAACTTTGCATATTGAGGTAAATGAAGATACACGGCAGTGACTGTCTTTAACTGGCAATGCCTAAGTGTTGTTTTTACTTTTCCAGAGTCATTATGTCTGTAACTTTTATTCCTCTAAATCTCTTGGGCCTTTCTTAGGCATCTTATGATGGTTTTAGCTATCTTATGACATGTATCCTAAAGCGGAGGTATCTATCTCACATTTTCAAGTCTTGGCCATCTACAACCCTGCAATTATCCTCAGCTTGTGTGGCTCAGTAGGCCTGACGATTTTACGTCTTTGATGTTGCATAGCTTGCCTTGTAATGAAAATGGTCATGTAGTTTTTAATAAAAACATCAAAACCTAGAAGGATCAGACAGGAGTAATTTTGTAAAATTGTTGTTGTTCTATAGGCTCATGAGTCTTTCACACCATTTCCTTTTTTGTAAGATACTCTGAAGGAGCATCATCAACCCAGACTAATAATATGCTAAGACAGGGACAAACTATAATTACACAGTGAGGCATACTTCAGCAGAAAATGTGAAGTAGATCAGCTTACAGAGAGAAGAGTTCCTCTCTGAGCACAGAAGGAATGTGTTTGTATTGTTCACTCAGAAGGGGGAAATTCACCCGTTCCTGTGGGAGAGGGAGGGGAGAAATCCCAGCTATGTGCAGCACACAGGTCAGCTATTCCTAAGCACAGTGCAGATGCCTCCTGCGCCATCTAACAGCCGACAACTCTCTCTCTTGTAACCATTCCCAAACAGATAGCTGATCATTAGGAAACAGTAACTGTTGTATATGCTGGTGTGCATTTGGACTGCGTAACTCTTATTTCTTAATTTACTTCTTGCACTTCACTGCTTATACTGTGAGAACTCCAGAGTGGGATATTTTCAGCTTGGGCACTTACCCAAGACACATGCCATCTATTTTTGCATATGCTGAGCTGCTAATACACAGGCAAAATCTTTTCTTATTTTGTCTTTTCATGACTTTGATTTTCAGTTTTGTCTTCTCCTCAAAGTATAGCACACTATGTTCATTATAATTCAGATAGCCTGGGGATTCAATCACATCGATAGCATACACAATAAAACTGACAGTCAGACAAATGCTGACCCATCAGACATAACATGGTCAACAATTCTACATATGCCAATGAATCAGATCAATCTGATCACCTGTAAAATGGTCCTATATATCTTTTTTCCATTGACTGATGTGTTACATCATGACAGAATAATGATGGAGGGTAAAATGAATCAGCATTGGCATATGTCTTCTTGTATCGCTATTTTAAATATTGAGGATATTCATCAAAAGACTTGCCATGTTGTCATATATTTTGTCATTTATTTATCGCTGATGTTCTTAAAGACAAAGTTGAGATTGAAACATAATTTTCAGGATGAGGTTTATGTCCACAAGATCTTGCATGAACTCTAATATATAAAACAGAGACATAACCGATTCCTGATGTATGATATAATATTGTGGCATTAAAAATATGTTATTTCCTAATTGTTTCCACCTAAAATTCAACTTATTTCTTAGTATCCAATCCATGTTATCCTATTCTTGGGTAGTAAGATCCCTGAAGAATAAAGCAGGATTTTTAGTCCTTTTTTTTGAAACTCTAGTCAAATGTAGTCATCTCAGAGATTAGGAGTCATCTTACTCCTTTCCTGGGCAGAAAATGTTATTAACAAAGGAATGTTATGTAAAGACCACAGACATATTCACATATACACAGTCCTGAAAGTAACAGATAGAGAAAAATACTTATCTCACTATGCAGCACACTGAAGTTATCACTGGCATTGGTATGCACACTACCATATATGTCTATTCTGCATATGATCTGATTCATCTGTCTCACAGTATTAGAAGAACCCTATATGTTTCTTGAATTGTTAGCAAGCACCAGTCCGAACATTTCATTGAAATATTAAGCTGCTGAATGGTATTGAATAGCTAAATCATCAGATTTGCAGAGATCTGTGTACGCTGGAAGGTATTTCCTACTAATATTAGGCTAACTCTCAGAGTTTACTGTCTGATCAAGCAGCCAACAAACCAAAAGCATGCCTGGATTTTTTTTTATCTGCGAGTTTGTACATCACGGTCTCTAACATTTCTGAAAATGTTTTCGTATGAAAGTTGTCATATAAATGTGAAATATTAGTCTCATGAACACCCATTATATGATTATGTTAGAAATAAAAAAAAACATGCAAAAATATAATTTTCTTAATTCAGTAAGTTCTTTATTTTGAAATGTGTTTCAGCATTGAAGTGAGCATAAAGACTGAAGTAGGAAAAACAATCACTCTGAGGATCATGTACTTATCTTCTATGAATGCTTCAAGAGGCACAGTGCTATCAGATCTGATGAAGCCAAGTATTCTTTCTGAAATTGTATCTTGTTATTCAATTCATGTTACGCTGAGTAAAATGACATCATTTAGTAATGGGAGCTAAGAAAAGATTTTTTATCTACAAAATAAGTGCACATTAACTGGAAATGTTGCAAATGCAATGGAAAAAAGAATAAAGTTTATCAGAAAGACCTTTTTGAATTCACACTGAAAAGGCTGGATTCTAATTTTTAGTACATATGTCTTCAAAGTTTGTCCAGTCTGTTATTTAATGCTTGAAAATAATGACCTTAAAATGAAGTCTGTTATGATCCTGTTTTCAGTGATTCAACTCTTATAAAATTTCTTATATACAATTTCTCAAATACATGCTTGAATGTTTGCATAACTAAATTCTTTAACAGTTTTGCTGAATAATATTTATAGCAAAGATGCTACAGGATTAGGCCTTGCCAAGATCCAGAATTGGTCCATAATTCAGCCAATTTTGAATTTCTACCGCAGGTTTATGCTAATGTTGATTAGGTCTGATGTCTGGAGGACAAATCTTTTAATTCTTTCAGTAAGCATGTGGTAGAAAAATCACCTAAAATGTATGGGGTTCTTTTAAAGTTTCAGTTTTGTGTTGGCAGCCTTAAACTAATTTGCTCCACCAATGTTCTTTTCAGCTTTAACTCTTTTTTGTGCTTCCCAGCTTAAAAAATTCCATCGGTTCTAGCAATAGTTATATCTCTATTTTGCAGAAAATAATGTGATAGAAATAAAAAGAACTATTTGCCACCTCATTAAACTCCTGTTAACAGTATAGCCTCTGCCATAATATAGGAATCTGATAACTCTTCTAAATTCATATTGGTAGATGCATATATATATATAATATATATATATATATATATATATATATATATATATATTTTGTTTCTCCTTTTCCAATTTCCTCTGACAAGAAAAAGCCTCTCTAAAGATAAATATCTACATTATGTTTATAAGATATTGTAGCCAGGACAGGCCTTCTGTAATAAGCCTACAATGTGTAAATTAGTCTTTCTACCTCTTGCAGGTTTATCTGAACCTTTAGTTCCATGGAATTTATCTATTATTTCCTCCACTTAATATCACTGTTCTTATCATAGCTGTTGCTGACTATTTTGCATTGGAGTAATTCCTAGGAAGGATTAGGGCTGTGTTGTGCAAGAAACAATGTCTGCAAAAAAAAAATCAAATAAATATTATTCAAATAATAGACAAGGTATAACAAGCAGATGAAGGAGGAAAAAAAATCATCAAGGAGACTCTAAGGCTAAGCATAATAAGCAGTGGTAATACTCCAGCAGCTGTGTAGCTGTTGTTCTCAGGTAATTTCTTAGGCTGATGTTACAGGAATATTTAAAATGTTAAGAATTGAAAAGAACAGTATATGTGGCTCTCTGCATAGGATTTTACCTATGTGGAATTCACTTAACTTTAAACATGTTAAATGTAGCCGTTTACAACTATCCTAACCTAACAGCTTTTACACTTAATGGAGAGAGTAGAAATCCCAGGATATGATCCAGTAGTCCTATTTATCACTTGTTTAGTGAAACTGAGTGGTATCATAGATAAGAACTGCTTGTTTTACTCCTGCATGTGGAGTGCATGTGGCAAGCCTTGGGTGCTGTCTAGGGTTAGTCAACTAAATCTCTTCCATCTTGTATCAAGCTGGGAGAAGCTGAGAAAGTAGTGGTCAGAAATGCCTCATCTCCTTGTGCAGCAAGATTTTTACTTTTGGATACATTGCCTACATAAACACACATGACTTAAGTATGTTTAAGACTCAGCCTAAGGAATTGGCACTGAATTAAAACAAAAGTGACTTAAAAAAGCCACATTCAGGAAACAGAGACAGAGAGGTAAAGGAATTGCACTAAATCTTTGTCAGCTTTGCTAGGAGCACCCAACTACAGAAAAATGTCCAACAGATATTGAAAACTTAAAGGGACAATTACAGCTCCTGTGTGATAAGTTTCCATAAAAATATTCTTTGGTACTAAGTTTCCTTTAAGTTTTTCCTTAAGAGGAGAAAAACGTCCAATGTCTATAACCTACTCCTCCTTTAAAAGTTTTGCTGCAGATTGGCAGCATTCTACTGTTCAGGGATGACTTCAGCCTTGCTTTCACATAGGAATCTAACTGTGGCATCTTCTATTTTGTGACATATACAAAGATTATCATTAATTATTTTTTCCTTATATGACACTGCAGTGGTATTTCATAGACATTCACACTCATTCTGGATTCATTAAAAGCATAAAATAAGTATATTTAGTCATAAACAGTTTATAGCTATCATCTCCAGCGTTAATGTTTATTTGTCAAGTGAGAAAACAATCAGAAACCAAACTGGATATTTCATGGGGAAAATCTTTTTAGTAGGGCCAGCTGTGTCAGGACAAGGGGGAATGGTTTTAAACTAAAGCAGGGTAGGTTTAGACT
>BOSO01003989.1:58757-77057 GCA_018403395.1 Gorsachius goisagi | reverse complement strand
GTCCCTTCCAACCCAAAACATTCTATGATTCTATGGAGTTAGGAAATTCAGTAATACTGAAGATTGCTCCAAGTGGAAAAGTGAGCTGGAGATTGCTAACAGTAAACTTGCTAACAAGCTTAAAGACTGTTTGGTTTTTCATAGCAGGATGTTTTTGTGTTTATGTTCATATTTTAAATACTCTAGGAACTGTCTGATATTTGTGGGCTTTTTTCCAAACAGCCAGATGTTATAATGAGTTGCTCATTTATAAACTTACTGATGGATATATGGAATGTGTAATCTGTAATGACAAGGAGGATACGCTAGTTATTGCATTTCATGTAAAATAGGCAATGCTTCTTTTAACACTCCATTTTTTATTCCAGACAGCCTTCTTCACCCCACACCCTAGGATTCCTGTAAGTAACATCTCCAGTAAACAGGCTTCTGGCTTATTACCTCCTGTGTCTGACAGACACGCAGCACCTTAGTATTTTCCATGTTATTTAAATGCTTTCAGTAAAGAGCTTAGCTGGAGTCTGGTTCTGGGCAACTTCACTATTGTAACCAGCTGCGATGAGAAGCCCACGGCTATCCTGGTAACAGCAGCATCCAAGCCAGCTGTGGCTGGGACACAGCTGGATACTGTCCCAGCCTCCTAAACAAAGAGTGCTTGCTACACATAGTGGGAAAAATCTGGCATTATATAGGATCACACCATTGGTATGTGAATAAGCTTGTTGAGGATCAGGAGGCTTTATGGCATGTATTAATGGAACAGGTAGACTCTAAATGTGCCATTAGAAAAGAAAGTGCATACGCCAGGTTCTTCAGAGGCCGAGGAAAGAAATCAGAATGTGAGGTAGTACTGGAAATAGAGACAAGATTTCTTTGGTTCACTCGTAGTTTGCTAATACATATACTAAGGAACTACGCAGAGCATCATATGTGATCTTCGCAGTGTTACAATCACAGAAGGAGCTCTCTCTTTTGCTTTGAGCACCTTAGTCATGTAGATGAGCTGCAAAGCAGTAATGAATAAAAGCCTTGAAGTGTGTCAGCAGGTCAGATCGCTGGGTTTTCTCCATGTGCAAGAAAAATGTGATAATACTGTAGCACAGGTCTGCACGTAGTGTTGCAAGCTGTGGGAGGAGAAGGGGAGCTAAGGATAGTTACCTTTGTCACCTTAATTTGTAGAGTCACCCCTCTACAAATTAAGGTGACAGAAGGTGGTGATAAGCCTTAGGAGAGTGTCATGGGTTATGTTATAGAGGCTGCAGGACCAGCAGGGTGCTGGAAGTTGCCACGCTCTCTCTGAAAC
Organism: Gorsachius goisagi; assembly: GCA_018403395.1. Classification (NCBI taxonomy): domain Eukaryota; kingdom Metazoa; phylum Chordata; class Aves; order Pelecaniformes; family Ardeidae; genus Gorsachius; species Gorsachius goisagi. Next base: position 75,754 of record BOSO01003989.1, on the reverse strand, counting down.
AAAATACTTGCCATGGCTTTCCATTGAGTATGTGGTGTATAGTACCAGGGAGCAATGTACACAGGTGGAGGCAGGAAACGCAGCCTAGATAGAAGGCAGCAGCACAATTACTCTATTTACTTATTATTAGTTAAAATCAATTCAATTTAAAACACACCTTAGTCATCATCAGAACTAGAAAATTTCTCGCCAAGTGAATCTGAGCTCCTATTTACCCACCACTGCAGCTCCGCTGTGTGTTTTGGGCGCAACCTGTGCTGTGAGCTCTGCAGAAACTTGCTGATGCTGTAGGGCAGTAGAGGGGCGGGGGGGGTCAATTTCTTCCATGGGGTGCAGGGAAGTTTTTCATGGTTTAGGCCAGTAAGTTAAAAATCATTAAATATTTCTTGGAGATGGGGTGTGTGAGAACCACAGTGGTGGTCAGGTATGATGGCAGGCAAGAGGCAAAAGCAGTAAACCAGGAGATGGCTCCTTGCTTTGCCTTGCCTTCTATCCCCCACTGCAGCTGGGTGCAGCTGAGCCCCTACTGCATTTGCTCTCCTTTAAGCGGCATAGAAATGACGAACGTGTTAATTGAGACTGCAAGAGGACACTGCCGAGAGCAGGTCAAGGAAGCTGTAAACACTGATCTGGCTCAGGTTGGTAGCAGCTGTTAGCTGTCACCCCAGCATTTCTGTTCATTGAGCTGTAGGAAAGAAGTGGGTGGCAGCGGATTAAGTCCAGCTGCCGGGGGCAGAGGTGTCCACAACGTGCAGCACTAGCAGGCAGTGTTAACAGTCCTGGCAGATAGCCATGGATTTGGCAAATTTGGAAGGACTCGCAAGTAGATTTGGTGGCAGGTTGGGCTAGGAAATGCTGCCACTACCCATGTTTGTGGCTGTTCAAGGATGTTAGACTGGAATTTTACCCATTTTTCATTAAGATGCAAGTCAAGTATCAAGGCAAAATTCACCTGGGACCCCAGGTAATCCCTGCAAAAACAGAGGGAGAGGTGAAGGAGTTGAAGGAAAATTCCTTCTTCTCCTGATCCAGAGATGTTTCTCCTTCCTCCCTTTAACTGTTGAGTTACTTCTTCCCTTTGCAGTCTTGTTTTCCCTGGTAGTATGTGCCCTTATTCCCACTTATTAACACCATCCCTGCCTACAAATTTACTGCCACGTGTCTGTGCTTTGTTCCTCTGCTCTCTCAAAAGGGATTCAGAGCTGGAAATGTCATTATACAAAACAACTTCCAGGCACAACCGTGCAGGTTTGTTGCATAGGACCCTTTGCTTGAAATCTAGGTGGTCCCGTTATCTTTCTGAAGGCCACTAGATGGCATAAGGGACTGCCTGATTAAAAGTTGATCTAACGAGGTGCTACTTGTAGAGTAAAACTCCTCCTATTATTTATCACAGATGATAATATTTATTCATAATGCATAATAAATGCAGACACAAGTAATATTTATGCAGTTACATTTATTTTGCCTGTTAAAGAATCATTTGCAAATGGACTTTGAATTCCCAGGTGTTGCAGAAATGATTGGCAAATAGCTGATGTGAATAAAATTCAAGATGATTTGTCTTGGGCTCTGCATTTTGACTGATCGCTATTCCTCGTGTGTGTGTGGCTTAAATCACTGATGTTCTTACTCTTCCTTGATTGCATAATTGAAACACCTTGTATGATAAATAATGAATAAGTAATGATTACTGTTGCCTGAATACGTATGTTCATATAAATATACAAACGTGAGTATTCATGTAGTGCCTGGTTTATTCCAGCTAGTTCCATAATTGTGTGCTGTTCCTTTTCATTTGATAAAAAGCAGAAATATGGACTTACTGATTATTGTTCTAGAGCTCTGAATAAAGCTGATGAACTTCTATCTGAAAGCATCTTCAATTTACTGTAAGGAGGAAGAACAGGAATAAATTAATCCTATTAGTCAATGATGGCGGTGTATGAAATCATGTTCTGACATTGCAGGAGGGAGGGGAAGTTGCATGGCTATATGGAGATGTTAACAGAACTAAAGATCAAGAAAAGCTGCATAATGCACAAGATGAGACCCTGAACACCCCTTTCTTATAGGGGCAATAGGGAACTGTCTATATGTGAGATAATTTCCCCAGTTGTAGGATGACAGGGTCTGTGATCCTACAGAGAGGCAGTGCAGTGGTGCTGGCACTTTTGCTCTTGGTCTTATCATCTGGCCTTTTAATACATTGGAGCTGAATTGATCAAATTTTGGAACGGTAAATTCTTTAACTACTATTCTCTATGAGGGAAAACTGCTCTCTTTTTAAATTGAACATTTTTGCAATTATTATTGTAACAGTCAAAGAAGTCTAGACAAAGGTCTCCAAATCTTAGTGTGTGATATAGTTTTGATTCATTGACATCAAAGTTCTTTGAGAAAGCTACTCTATATCAGAAATTGATATCTGATTGAAAGAACCCTGTTACAAAACAGGACTAGTGTGATAAACAGCCATGGAAAAAGCTTTTATTTCTCTCTTTTTCTTATTGTTTTAAATCAGGGTGAACCTGGACCAAAAGGGGAGAAAGGAGATCAAGGAATGAGTGGGGAACCTGTAAGTACAGCCAAGTGTTTCTTCAGTTGGTTTTGAACTTTAGCAGGGACATAAGAGCTGCCTGTGTTGGAGAGATGTGGGTGGGGGGACATGCTCCTTCCGTAGATGGGATGCCTCTCTCATCAGAAATGGCCACAGTGCTGCTTGGCATTGTATTGACTGTAAAGGAATCTACATGACTACATGAATTTAAGCACCTAATTTATAGCTCTGGGCCTTAGTGGCTGAAAAGAGGACTATGGGGTTTGCTAGACAGAGCTTGGCTGACAGTGAGGTTGTACAGGATTTATTAAGCACTTTGGAAGTGATGTGGCCCAACTAAATTATGCATTCAGCTACTCCATTTGTATTCTGGACTGCTCTTGTTCTGGATGGAGCCCCCAGGAAAGACAGAGTCCAGTGCAGTCACAGTCTCTGTTGGAACCATCCTTTCTTATCTCAGTGGGAGAAAGGAGAAACATCTCCAGCTCAGGAGAAGAAAGGAGCAGTTTCCTTCAACTCCTTCAACTCTTCCTCTGTTTTTGCAGGGATTACCTGGGGTCCCAGGTGAACAAGGTGTCCCAGGACCTTCAGGAGTACAGGTAAGAGGGCCCAGCCTCGAATAAATTCTTTGACGTGACCAGAGAGAGATGCCTTCAAGGTCTCTGTCACTGTAAATAATTCTTTCCCTATACACCAACAGCCCATTTCTCCTTCCTCATCATTATAAGTTCAGGGTCTTCTGTAGAGGTGTTTACTCATGCTGGACATCACGACAACATGAGGAAAATCAAAGCAGAAACATGGCATCTCTGTAGCATGATCAGTGTTGTCTGAGAGGCTCCTTCCAACTTCAGGATCCTTCAAGAGGGCATCTTGTATTGATGTCACTGAACCACAGGTCTCACAGATAGGTTCCTGCAGTACATTGGCAAAACATTATAGAGCATCCAGATTCAACCCCAGCCCATTTGACCCTGAATGCACTATGGCTTGTGTGAAATTATCTTCTGAAATTGTCTTGGCTCACGCATATTGCTTCCAGTCATCATCTAGGTATGTTTTCATGTTAACATGGTAGGGTGTTCACTCTGCCATCATCTGTTCTGTGCCCAAGCCATATAGTAAGCTATTACTAGGGCATCAACAGCTTAAACAGGTTAAAATCAGTCTTAGCATTATGAAAGAACCAGTAATACTGTGCAACTTCTAATATCTGCTAAATGGGGGACTGCTCAGTGAGTAGACTCTGTCCCGCCAAAATCCTTAAGAAAGGGCTGCGTGGTATGTAGGACTGGAACAAACCCTCTGGCCTTTGATCTATTTTGACCATTTTTAAATGGCTGTTCTTTGTATTTGAGAACTGCAGGCAAAACTTCCTCTGTGCAGGGGCACCATCAGACCTGAGCTGGAAATGAAGTAGCTGGTAGGCCTGAGGATAGGAAGGAATTTCACCCAGATGAATACCTGCAAGTTTCAGCATCCTGTGCTGAGAAACAGCCTCTGAGCTGCTCAGTCATTAGTAATTCTTCTTATGTCTCAGGGTTTTATTTTTGTATTTCATTTTCTCACTGCACAGAGAACTGGGAGCCATTTCCTCAGCCATTAAACTCCTCTGTGAATTGATTAATGAAAACCATTGCCTAGTGCACGTTCACACGTCTTGAAGTCTTTTTGTCTGGCAGGCAGTCCTGTCCCATCTATAATCAGCTGATATCTCTCTTCTTTCTGCGCAGGGCACAAAGGGGCAGAAAGGAGCCCGAGGTGAAGCTGGAGCCCCTGGAGAGACTGTGAGTAACTTCTTTCCTTGCAGCATTTTTCCCTGACAGTAACAGACCAGCAGGGACTCTGAAATCAATGCTTTGCAGATTTGCAGTCCCAGGCTGCTTGGGCGCAGGGTGCATCTTAAGCTGCAGCTGGAAGAGTTGCTGCTTGTGGGCAAACAGGCACAGCTGCACCAAACAGACCAGTGCCCCAGTCAGCCCAACTTTAAATTGTGCTCTAAATCTTTTGCTGGCCAAGTCTCTCCCTCTCTGACAAAATGCCCTCTTTCGTGGGTGAGGTGCCGGCAGCGCTTGTTACTGCGCTGCGGTATCAGCCAAGCCCAGGCAGCCAGCTGGTGCAGGGAGCTTACTTCTCATCAGCAGCCTGAATTAGTTTTTGACCACAGTTGGTTTTAGGCTTCTTAGTCAGTTCTGCTTTCTTTAATACAGGCTCATCACCAGAGGAATCATCACATACCACTTTTCAGGCATGTCTTGTAGGGAGTGCTGCTATTCTCTGACTGTGCTAAACAGCAGCAAAGGATTCAAGTCCCATTTTATTATTATGCGAGTGTATAAGCCCTTTGCGGCTGAATAAAAGGCCACATACTTTCTTTGCAAGCAGAGAAGGAAGACTGAAGGTTTGAAATAACAATTGAGAGAGAGGATGTTTGTGTCTGGGAGAAAGAGGGAATAGGAAATCCAAATTAAGCATCCTAGAGCACTGAAATTTCCTCTTCCACCTTTGTGTACATGGTTTTCCTATTTGGGCTTGTGCTTAGATGTTATCTCTAATAGGCTTTGACCCTAAACCATACCCTAAACACAGACCTAAACCACACCCTAAACAAGACCAGGTTGGATGGGGCTCTGAGCCACCTGATCTAGTTAACGGTGTCCCTGCTCACTGCAGGGGGGTAGGACTAGATGACCTCTAAAGGTCCCTTCCAACCCAAAACATTCTATGATTCTAAACTCTGAACCACCTGTCCCCAGCTCCCTTTCACTCTTGCTTGAGAGACTCCTTAACCTTTTTGGGGAGAACAAAAGAAAAAAAGACAAAAAACTTTCACCAAACCTATCCATTGGGTTTATTTCTTTATATAACCTGGTAACTCAGAGGATGTTAATGATATGCAAATGCAGGCATATGCAGGCATCCTTTTTTTTGGTTTTTTTTTGCCATCCTTTCACAGACTGCCACTGCTCCAAATATTTCTATTGGCTTGTAGACCAGCAGTAAATAACACAGGAATGAGGAAACCTTTAATTCTCTTCTAGTAAGCCAAAGGCAACAGGTAGACATTCACTACAGACAGACATTCACTTTGTGAAGAGCTGTGCTGTGGAAGATTTTCATCGTCCAACTGTTTTCATTATCCTTCTCCAAGACACTACTGCCCAGCCCTTCCAGTAGAAGGGGTTCTCTGTACTCTACTCTAAGTCAGACAGATTATTTCAGTGTGCTGATGCAGATGGTTTTAGATAGCCTGTCTGGTTTAGCCCTAAATGGATTGAATATGGTAATAGAAATCTTTTTCCTTGCAAAGCTGTGATGAGAGGTGAAACCTGGCCAGTGCAGGGTGACAAACAACCACAGAGGTAGCAACTTCAACCTGATATGGTCAGGTATAGAGGAGAAGATGTCTGAATATAGCCTGGTAACCCCAAACATACATCTCTATAGGGACTAAAATCCCCAAATGTATGTTCTCTCATGCCCCCCACGTATTTTGGGGGACACACATGGGCTTTCCCACACTAAAAAGCTTTCACTTGCAGACAAAAAAGACCTGCAGTTCAGAGCTATAACACTGTGAATGGTTTGAGCGGTTCATCCTTTTAGAGAGAGAAAGGTAGAATTGTCAACAAAGCATACTTTATTGACCTAGATTTTTATTTTAATGATAAATCAACATACTTTCCTCTGTTCTTTTGATGTTTCAGGCCCAGACTTTTCTTCCTGTATCTCAGCTAGATTTAGGATTTATTTTGATGGAGGGTAATTTTAAGCTCTCAAAGAGAGTCTTCATCCATTTTGTATTGTTTCATGCTTCTTTACACTACAAAGTGTTTCACACAAATGGTATTTTTTGCTTTCTGCTTGTACAACACCTTGTCTGACAAGAACTCCAATCTCACTTGGAACATCTTGTTCCTGTGGTGGTACATGTGTGAATTATATATGCATACACATTTCATTTTCTTAAAACAGGGTGTGACTGGACCAGCAGGGCCCCCAGGTCCAAGAGGCTTGCCAGGAAATGTGGTATGTATGCACCAGCATATTTTTTTTCCCATCTGTGCTCTGATTTCTTTATTTAATAAATTTGGTTTTCACTTCTGCAGGGTTTACTATCAGGTTCAAAAGGCTGTGCTTCATTACGCCTTCTTTATGGTTGAATTGAAAGATCTGGAGGCCCCTGGGAATGGTGCATATATGAAACTTATTCTTATATTCATTTGTAGCAAGAAGGAGGCATGGAGCTGTTTCATTCCTCACCAAATTGTCAAAAGCAAGTGCCTGGGGTTTCTCTGGGTTTACACTGGAGTAAGTGAAAAACAGCAGTGAGACCCCATGCTATAATGTATTCAGGCACAGCAGTTTAGCATAGAGGGCTCTTTAAGGCAGAGTTTATTACTAAGGCAATCAAAGAAATCTTAAATTGCCTTTCTAAAATTGTTAAGATACATTTGATTTAATTGTATTAATATAGTGATTTCATTTCAAACTGAAAGATGATATAAAAAATGAAGACCTTTTCCAATTTCGTATTCCTTTAAGCAAACTTATATACTGGTAATACCAATATATTACCTATAAAAGCTAATATAGTTGGAAATAACTTTAACTGGTGCAAAAAAGAAAATAATTACCACATCCATTCTGTGAGGAGGTCAATTCAATCTTACTGGTGCCAAGACATCATTTCATGTCTTAAAATGGAGTACCACTCCATAATGTTAATTCATGTTTTGGTGAGTTAGGAAGCTACAGTATTTAATCTGGAGCTCTAAATCATCTATATTTTGACAAGGAATTCTTTGAGGTCTGCCAAAATGTGAAAAGGATTGAAAACTGAAATAGAGGGTAAAATGAACATAGCTATGTTTTCCAATGCATAGCTTTGAAGAGCAGTAGCCATAAAAAATTAATATTGGGAGACTTTTAGTTTCTCTGATATAGAGGTGGTGATTGGCTGTTTGTTGGTAATGGATTGGAAACCGCTGAGGATTTCACAGAATGAAAAAATAGTTATTGGTAGAAAGAGAATGCACAAATCTGGGATTAGCTCAATTTCTGCTTTTGCTGTTCAGCTCTTTTTTTTATATTGAACCCCCCCCCCCCCACCACCTCCTTTAAGCACTTGGTACACAGCTTTTCTGTGGTGTTCTCTGGATTACAGGTTGTCAGCCCTAGGAAATGTAGAACTGACACTAATCCTTCAGACAGATTGTACTGAACCCACAGGTCTATCCATTTCTTTAGGATCAAATAATGTCTAAAAAGAAAGTTTTAAGCTTTAAACTTCTTTTCTCTCCAGGGTGTGCCTGGAGACCCTGGACTACCAGGAAAGGAGGGAGAAAAGGGGGAAAAGGTGAGTTTGTTCTTTCATGGATTTGTTTCTTTTCTTCTTGGGCATTTTAAGTAACCTGGGACAGAAGCAGTCTGATCTGGGAAATTATTTCATAGGTTCATGGACACTTAAGACATGGCTCATTAGATCACCTTGTCTGACCTCCTCCATTAGACATGTTATAAGGTTTTCACCCTGTTACAGCTTTATAATTTACCTAATAAAATCACTGAGATACAGCTGGATACAGTGGAGTCACCACTATGCATTTATGCAATGATGATCTACTGTCCTCACTGCCTGATGGGAGTGGGTATTTGGTGGTTTTGGTACCTCCTGCTCACCACTGCAAATTCAAAGCTGGAAGAAAAACTGACTTTTATGGCTAGGAAACTGAGATTTCTCCTTTCCTGATAAGCTGTTGTAAGTGGACCATTAGTTCAGGTTTCCAGTGCACCCTCCCTTACCTTTTGCCTGCCTTGCCTAACTGTTATGTCCCATCTCATAGCTAGGCAATGAGCTCCCTCAGGTCCGGGGTTTGTAATTTGCTCATGCATTGCACAGTGCTCAGCATGCAGGAGTCCTGATCTTGGTTTGATGGAGTAAGAATGATTAATCAGAAACATGGGCCCATGTATGCATTTTTACAGAGTTTAAAAGGTGAGGAATCCCAGCCCCTTCAGTCAAATAATCTTCCAGATTACTGAGATCTAATTCAGGGTCATGTGTGGACCAAGGGCTCTCTCACATAGCTGGTACACAAAACATTTTGAAGTCTCTTTTTACTTCCCTTAAGGAAAATTACAAATGCTTGAGATTACTGAAGAAAAAGGCTTCCCTATGATACCAAGAGAAATTCAGATGACAAGGCTAGAAAAAATTCATATCTTTCAGTTCCAGCAAAAGACCTGAGACAGGAAGGGTCTTTAATGTGCTGCTAAGAGTTTTGCTGGATTGTCTTCTGCAGGGTGATGCTGGAAAAGAAGGAAAAGTGGGTTTGCCTGGGCCAGCTGGTGAGCCAGGGCCTGCTGGTGAGCCAGGTTTGCCTGGTAAGGGTAAAGATGGAGAACAGGTAAGTACTGTTGGCAAGCTCTGTGCTTGAGTAGTTCAACGTAAGATAGACGAGCATGACTTCTGCAGGAGAACAGTGGATTTTTGGTAGAGTTAGGCTGCATTGTCACAAGTGCTCGCAGGCTGTTTGCTGAAGACATGAAAAGCCTGTCTGTGCAAAATGCTGCAGATCACAGTGCTGCATCCAAAAAGACAGAGAGAACTGAAGCTGTTTTTCTGAACATTAAACCTCCTTTGGTGTGCCATGGTGGCCATTGAAAATGGAGACCTCCACAAGGAGTAACCGTTGTCCTTGTGACCAGCACAAAAATGCTTAGCTTGATGGAATTTCTCTATAAGTATTTCATTCCAGTCAAATTAGCAGATTATTTAATCTTTTTACATGTTATCAGTAAAACATTGCCAGGATGCTTTGAGGCAAGGAGGCTAGTGGGGATGCTTGCTGCCTTGACTATCTCAAAGTCCAGGCTCCTGCTTGGCTGCATGGTGACTGTTTTCTGCTTTTGACTCTGTTGCTTTAGGGGCAAAGAGGCCCACCAGGCTTGCCAGGACCCTTTGGACATAAGGTGAGAATGGGCTTTGTTGTTCATTGTGGACTACCTCTCTCCATTGCTGGAAGTGGAGAAAAAGTTATGGTGAAAACTTGGTCTGTTTTTCACTGGCATATAGAGTTTGTGAAACCTTCACTCAAAAATAGACTTCTAGTGTTTTAGGAGGTTCTTTTGTTATTCCAATATATCTGTAGATGTAAATATTAAGACACGAATTAGCTGGGCTCGCTTTCCTTGTATAAAATTTCTTCCAGCGTTAAGTGAATTCAACACAGATGAAGGACTAAATGTTGCATGCTTTTTTGGGGAAACTGTGACTGGAGACCTTTAATCCATACAGCAAAGAGACCTTTCATAGCTAAAGGATGACCTGCTCTTGAGGCCGCCTGTCAGCCCCTCAAAGAGCACTCCTCCATAGCCCTAATTTCCTTCACGTCTCTCACAGAGGATGTGAATTATTTTCCATTGGGACCAGATAGTCCTGATTTGCCCTCCTATATTGTAGTTAAGGCAAAGAGTAGCAAGTTGATTAAGTTAATGACACTAATTTCAGCTGAAAATAGTGTTTCTTCCCTTATAAGTACACAACAAATAGAGAAAGGAATGAAACAGCAAAAATCTTTGCTTCTGGGAGCATCTGGATTGTGCTTGAATCTTCAATCAGATATGTCAGAAATTCTCCTCTTTGGAATGATCCCGTCCTGATCTGGATTGGAAGAAGAATAGGATATCGAAACAGATTCTGTGCATGATAAAAGTAGGAATATAGCAGTATGAGACTTGATCCATCTAGGTCCCATATCTCTGAAATAAGCAAACTCCATTTTGCTGCATTCTGTGTAAGTGTGTTGCAGTCTGCTGTGTACAACTTTGACAGTTCAGAACACACATACCATAACAGAATGAGAATTAATACAAAAGTCAGAAAAAAAACCACTAAAAGAAATCTCATGAAGTATTCTATTCGATATCAACACAAGATGGTAAGAATCTTAATTGTGCATGGGAAATACTGTTGGACTTTTTGTACTGAAATTATGTTATTGAATAAAATAACAGATAACGGATCTGCTGGAGTGTTTGAACTAATCAGCATACATTTTCTCTCACTGTCCTTGCAATATTTTTCTTTCTAATAGAAGAAGGAAGAAATAAAGGGGAAAAAATTAGGAGATATTGCAGACTGAATTTTGGGTGGGCAGAATCCATGGGTGACAATTTTTCTATCATGCTTCTGCATAGCTGTAAATAGGGCAATAACAAATAACATAAATAGGATTCATTGTTCTAAGTCTACTGCCAGTGTGAGACCAAATCGCACAACTGCAATGCAATCCATAAAAATCTTACTTGATTTCTCCCTATAACAAGAAAACTGATGTTAAATTCAAGCACTGAAGCTGAATTCTTTCTTAATCCTCTGTCTACAATGCCCATTAAACATTGTCAAGTCTGTGCTCTGCAGTTTTTATTATTGAAAATCCTGTTTTCTGGAAGGGAGGTCTCTCCTTTTGTAGTGTGGTCCTCTAGAGAGCGTGGTAGATCTGCTGAATTATTTTTTTACCAAAATTATTCATACTCGTCTGTGAGTAGGCCTATGTTGGTAAAGAGAAGGAGAATATTAAGACGTAAGCAAACATCCCTAATTCTGTCTTCTCAAGATAAATAATTTGTATTTAGCAATGTTTGCAAGTTAGCCATCCACCACAGAAACACAGAGAAAGAAGAGCGTATTATGGTGCTTAGTGTTTCCCCAAGCCAAGGAGAGTGCTAATCACAGAATCACAGAATGGCAAGGGTTGGAAAGGACCTCCGGAGGTCACCCAGTCCAACCCCCCTGCTAAAACAGGCTCACCCAGAGCAGGTTGCACAGGACATCATCCAGGAAGGCTTTGAATATCTCCAGAGAAGGAGATTCCACAACCCCCCTGGGCAGCCTGTTCCAGGGCTCTGTCACCCTGCAAATTCCCTGCAGGCAATTGCAAATGCTGGAAATTGATTGCTGTGCACTAAAATAAATTAAAATACTTTTAGAGGCTGTGTTCCTGCTCGATTACATGATGCGGCACGCATTGACATTGTGTGAGTGCTCATGGAGGTGGGCTGGGGTTTGTGGGAAGGATGGGGGCATGATGTGGCAGTAACTGTGCCACTTCCCCATGCTGCCACACCCTGATACTGTTCCTCCATGGGCAGGATCAGGTCAGGATGCATCCGTGTTACATCATGTTGTAAAACCTGATTGCATTTCAGAACATTTTCTCAACAGTGCACTAAACCTTTAACTTCTTCCTTTATTTCAGGGTGAGAGAGGAGCTCCTGGCCTCCCTGGACAGCCAGGAGACAGAGGCGTGCCAGGAATTGGTCTGGCTGGACCCCCTGTAAGTAGCAGATGTTGCTGCAATCTATGACAAGGTGAAAACTTATGCATCGCCCTTCAGGGAATGGGTTCCCTGGGCTCAGCTATGCTCAGCCTGTGGGACATTTTACCCTCTAAAGATGCAAACTACAAACTAGTCCAGAGGCTGCCATTCGTGACTCAGATGTCTACATGCCTGCTGTGAGGGTTCTTGATACACTCAGTTTTAGTCAAAAGAGAAAGGCAGAGAAGTGTTCTAGGAACAATTATTACCACTGGCTGTTACTCCTGACTTCTCTGAACCTTCTTGACACATTGGCTGTGGAAATGAGTTGAGATCTGTGCTGAGCCAGCAGGTCTGGTCTACCAGGCAGCCGTAACCTTGTTGTCACCCTACTAGAAGGGATCAGTGTGACACACGTGCCGACCTCAGTGACATAGTCAGCACTCTGATAGGGAAATACAAAATCAGATTGCTTAAACTGATGCATTCCAAGAGACCGATAGTCCTTATGATCTCCCACAAATATTTAGCTGGACCTCATCCAGCTCTGCCCTCACCTCCTGCTTATCAGTAGGCCACAAGATGTATCTGGGAGTCTGTTCTGGAGAGTTTGGAGTTTCATATTGCTGGGGTTTGATCATTCCAGTACTCATTGTGTACAACTCCTCTTGAGATGAGGGGGATTTGGGAGTACTGTAGCCCTCCTCAGAATCCTCCAGATATGCACTGGATTTGCAAGTGAAATATGTTTAGGAGGAAGCAAACTTTATTCCTAGCTGTAATTGCTAGAGGACATCTGAGACCTTACATTCTTTTGCAACCCCTTGTACATGCCATGGTACTGTACCAGTCACAGTCAGTGTTTTCATGCTCTGGTTATTATAAGTTTCCTAATTAGTACAGGAAATTACCTTGAAATGATAAGTCATATTGCTGTGTAATTCTGGTTGACAAATCTAGCTTTCTGAGGTGTATCTCCATTTATTATGCTTTTACCATGCTGAATACTATATAAAGTAAAGCAGACTGGGTCAGTCATGTTTCACACTGTGACCGTGCCAGGGCCTTCATGGCCCTCGCAGGGTTACTGATGACTGAAGATTTGCTGGGTGTTATTTGTTATGATTTATCTAAGGAACAGTGATCTTGCATTTCAAAATGTTCAGTCATTAGTATTAAAATTAAAATGAAATTAGCAAATTAATTTCTGGCTTGTTTGAAAGTCACTGGGCTGTGGCTAGTTTTTAATTACTGATTTTTAGATTCAGTACAGGGATAGGTGGATTCACTTCTGCATCCTGATGTAAACCAGATTATTCTTCACTGGGTCTTTAGCATCCACACATCCATGAACACAAATGACTGAGAGCTTGACTGAAAATGTAGACATCACTGGTCTCACACCAAAAGATTACTTTTTTCTGTGTCATCATTGTTTGACCACTGTCGGGATGACACCCGCTATTCCTGATTGGTTTGGTTTTATTTATTTAATCTTCTTCACAAAATACTCTTTTTTTTTTTTAACAACTATTATGATGATTTTCTCCACTGTAGACTCATCATAACCTCAGCCCCAGTTCAAAGACTCTGGAATTTGAAAAACACTGTATAACCTTGAATCCATCAGGCTTTCACAAAGACTGAGTCCCACAGAAAAAAGTAGAATAAATTCAGTGGAGCTGCTTCAGTGCATATTACACACTGAATTAAAGGTGTCAGCCTATATCCTGTTTCGCAATGTGACAAAATTGTGTGTATAATACTTTCAGCCTCAGAGCTGAGAGCCAGCAACTCTTTTTAATTGGAGTCCTCACCCTGTTCCCTCTTATGCCCTTAGCCTCTCTCGGGCTTTGCTCCCTGTGTAAAAGATATATATGGATAAGGATTTTTTTACTTTGCCTGCTAAAGTATTGAGACACTATTTACCTGACACTGAGCCATAAATTGAGTATTAGCAGAGTGTATTCTTCCCAACTGAACCATAAGCAGAAGAGGGGGTTGCTTGGAGAAATGGGGTGTATTCACAGGTTTATGCTGAAGTTGCCTAATGGACACATATGCTACGTAAGTAGAAGGGTTTTGATCTTGCTCTGCCTTGCCCTCTTTATATTACTATGGGTTGAGAATTACATATTTAGTCTTTGCTTGAGCAAAGCATTAAGGCATCTTGCATGGAGGACTGTGTAAGGATTAGCGAATTAATGTGCCTGAAATAGAAACCAAAGGGAGAGGAGTCATAGTGTGAGCCAATTTATTCGAACACAGCCCCAGAGATGCAAGGTCAAGCCTTCTTTTGGATGTGTTTGGAATGCCAGATTTACTCATCCATGCAGCTTATGGGTACTGCATCACTTCCATGGTATCCCTATAGAACTGGATACCTTCTAGTGGATCGCTCTACTCAGCTGCACCTTTTTAAGTTACATCCCCAAACAAATAGCATATGCAAGCCCACTGGACTCCCTGTTTTGTCCTCATTTAAAGAGTACACAGGTCCCATGGGATGCTTTTCCTTGTGTTAAAGGTAGCTGAATACAGTGGTCTTCAGGACCCGGGGGAATTGTCCTGTCCCAGCCAACAGATGCGAGGGTGCTCTGGTTCTGTATCCCCAGGTCCAGCCAGTAGTGAGGATGAGCACATATTACCAATAGGCATATGCATATACAATGCACACACATCCACAGACACGTGTGTGGCCACGCAGACCAATGCAGAAGAAAATATCTTTATCAACACTCACATGAACTTAAACAGCATTTTCAGAAACATGAGCAAGAATGTCTCGATCCCACTCCTCCTCTCTGGCTAATGAGGTATGAAGGCCACTGTTGGAATACATACAGGAAATGGGGATCTTTCCAGCAGCTGGTCTTGGACACCCACTCTGCCCTGTATCCAGGCATCTACACCCTGGTGTCCTCCAGTTGCTGGCACCTAGACCTCTCCTCCTCACCGGTTTATCTGGCTTGAAGCTCACTAAGATTCAACCACACAAGCTCAGATTCACGAGCTCACCCATGCTGGAGTGTTACAAGCAGGATTTAATGACAATTTAGTAAGTGGGGTTACATCAGGCTGGAAGTCAGTCACCAGTGGGGTTGCCCAGGACACAATTTTAGGGCCAGTCTTCTTTAATTTTTTTATAAATGATCTGGATGCAGGAATCGGACTTACGTTAAGTAAGTATGATGATTATATTAAACTAGGAGGAGCTCTGGACTCCCTCGAAGGTAGAGGGGCCTTACAGAGAGATCTGGAGAGACTAGAGACCTGGGAAGCCACCAACTATATGACATTTAACAAAAGCAAGTGCAGGATTCTCCATCTGGAATGGGGTAATCCTGGTTATATGTACAAACTGGGAGACAAGAGGCTGGAGAGCAGCCCCACAGAAAGAGATCTGGGTGTTTGGGTTGATGGCAAGTTGAATATGAGTCAACAGTGTGACCTGGCAGCCAGACGTGCCAACTGTGTCCTGGGGTGCATCAAGCACAACGTAGGTAGGTGGTCGAGGGAGGCGATAAGTCCACTCCACACTGCACTGGTGTGGCCCCATCTTGACTACTGTGTGCAGTTTTGGGTACCTTAATATGAGAAGGTCATCAAACTGTTAGAGGGTGTCCAGAGGAGGGCAATGAAGATGGTGAAAGGCCTCGAGGGCAAGACTTAGGAGGATCGGCTGAGGTGACTTGGCTTGTTCAGCTTGGAGAAGAGAAGGCTGAGGGGTGACCTCATCACAGTCTACACCTTTCTCAAGGGGAGCAGTGGAGGGAGAGGTGCTGATCTCCTCTCTTTGGTGACCAGTGACAGGACACAAGGAAATGGGATGAAGCTGTGTTAGGGGAAGTTTAGATTGGACATTAGGAAAAGGTTCTTCACTGAGAGGGTGGTTGGCCACTGAACAGGCTCCTGAGGGAAGTGGTCATGACACCAAGCCTGTCAGAGTTCAAGGAGTGTCTGGGAAATGCTCTTAGTCATATGGTTTTAGGTAGTCCTGCAAAGAGCAGCGAGTTGGACTTGATTATCCTTATGGTTCCCTTCCAACTTGAGATATTCTATGATTGTATGACTGTGGTGATGAATTGCAGGGCTCAGTCAGATGAGCATCATGTTAGCATACAGCTGATCCCTCTGGTCCCTTTTTCTATCTTTTTTCCTCCATGATCCGCCTCAGTTTCTTCCTTATTCTGTCTTTGATCCTTCCCCTAAACATCAGGATGTATCAGCCATGTTTGGATGAGCAGTCTGTCATACTTGCTCCTTTTCCTCTCCCTTCCTTCTCCAGTTTTTGTTATCTTGGTGCTTTGGGACCCACCCTGATCAGGCTGATCAGCCAAGGGGGATGTAAATTTTAAGTGTTTTGACTGCTGTGTCTTTTTTGTTTGCAGGGCCCTGTGGGACCCCCAGGAGACAAAGGGTCATTGGTACAGTATGTCTTTCTAACTATACCCAGATTTTATGGGGAAGGGACAACCACATTAATTGTGTTTCTACCAGTGATTTCATGAAGGCATGTTTAATTAGTTTCTTTTTGTCCAAGGATGATAGGGTCACAGGGTGGCTGACCCTCCAAGGGGTTCTTCTCTTGTGCTTTAAGAGCTACTTTCTTGCTGTATTGAACTGTGAGAAAGAGTTGATCCAGACTCTTGGCATGGTGACAACTTTTCTTTACCTGTCAATAGTCCTACAAAAGAAAGAATGAGTCATTTGTTTAACCCTTCATTCAAAAAAATTATTTCAAGGCATGTAATTCAAGGCACACTGCTATGGCTTATAGCCAAGGCCTCAAAGGTTTAAAATAAACCACTTTTAAGCATTTTTCTTACTTAATTCTTACAGAAAACCCTGTATTTCAGTATTCACCAAACACACTTAGTTCCTCAACATGCAGTTTTACAAGGATGTAATCCATTGGTGTGAAACTGTGGTGGTTTGACCTTGGCTGGATGCCAGGTGCCACCAAGCTGCTCTATCACTCCCCTCTTCAGCAGGTCAGGTGGGGAGAGAATGAGATGGAAAAAAAAAACCCAACAAATTTGTGGGTCAAGATAAAGGCAGTTTAATAAAGAAAAAGCAAAAGGAAAAACAAGATTTTATTCTCTACTTCCCAT
>BOSO01003989.1:45627-58694 GCA_018403395.1 Gorsachius goisagi | reverse complement strand
GACGTCATATGGTATGGAATATCCCTTTGGTTGGTTTGGGTCAGGTGTCTTGGCTACGTCCCCTCCCAAGATCTTGCCCCCTTCCAGCCCACTGGTGGGGGGAAAATATTGGAGACACAGCCTTGATGCTCTTCAAGCACTGCTTAGCAGTGGCCAAAATATTGGTGTGTTATCAACC
Organism: Gorsachius goisagi; assembly: GCA_018403395.1. Lineage (NCBI taxonomy): Eukaryota > Metazoa > Chordata > Aves > Pelecaniformes > Ardeidae > Gorsachius > Gorsachius goisagi. The sequence goes on along the minus strand of BOSO01003989.1, from coordinate 58,516 downwards.
CCTTTCTACATACCAACAGAAAGCACAGCACTATGCAGCTTGACCCAATACAGAAACAAATAACTGTGTACCATGGTATCCCTATGCACTGGCATGAATTTCCAGTACCACAGCCAGTTCTAGCCAGTGTACTAACTTGGCACTGAGGAGCTGGACCTTCTTTTCTCCTCTACAGTCCTGTTCTCAGCCGTATTTTCTCCCTGTTCATAAACTTCCCTCCTATAAATAGTCATTATTACTTTTCCAGTAAAGGTATGTGAGGCTTCACTTGAGTGATGCACATAAAGCCCCTTGAGGCATAAAAATGACCGATACTGTGATAGTGCAATGTGAGGTTTAATTTTTTTTCTTAAACTCTCTTGTAGTTGTTTAACTGATAGTTAATTTTTTCCCCAGTAATTACTGGGTTGATAATTTCTTCTCTTCAGCTAAAAAGCACCTCATAAGTACTGTTCATGTTACTGAGTTTGTCTGTTCTCTCCCTACCAGGGTCCCCGTGGTGTACCTGGTATCCCTGGACCACAGGGGCCTCCTGGCCAGGATGTAAGTAAAATAAAAGTGTAAGTAAATGCTCAAGAAATTTGCCAATGAACCTAATTTCCCTAAGAATTGTGCTTATACTCAGCCACAGTATCACTAGGATTGTCCAAGCGAGATCATTCACAGAAGTGGAGCTGTTACGAGTTAGGATGTTGGGGGTGAAACAGTTAGGCTAAGGAGGGTTGTCTCAAGGAAAGCGGTGGACTTTACCACTGAACCATTTTAAAATTACACTGGAGAAGGGACTTGACAGCATACACTGGGGAACGAACCCACACTGGAAAAGGATGATTGTTAAGCTGTCTAAGAAGTTCTTAGAAGCCACGGAGATAAGTAACCTGTAATATTTCTGTGAAAACAGGGCCACAGCTGTTAAAAAGGTCTTTGTGAGTTCATTTTGCTGCTGCTACTGTGCATGAGAGATGACATTTTAACCTCTTGGTGCGTTGTCCTCACTCCTGCCGTCTCAGTGGGAGAGTCATGGAGCTGAGGGATAGAGAGAAATGTGGCAGACTCTCAGCTGGGAAGCTGACCCCTCTCGCTGCCTGGCTTTGTCGCAGTGTTGAATCAGAAAGAGGAGTGGGTTTTTTCTCTGCTGGTCAGCCAGCTCTGTGATGTGGAAACTAGTCCTGGAGGAAAACCAGCAAGGAGGCTGTGAAGATTTTGAAAGGCTTGATATTTGGATTTGTGCCTGTTGAAGGAACACTGTGGGGAGGGGGTGGTGGCCTTCTGTAACTCTCCTTGTCAGAACTGCTTTATGATGCTGTCATGTCCAAAATGGGTACCAGTTTTCACAAAGTCCATGGCAAGCTATTTTTAACCCAAGTGTGGCTTTATTGATGTACATCATCTGGCCTAAAGGGCGTACTTTCCTATGGGATGGATATCCTTTCCTCCTGCAATGTTTGGAGAAGAAGGTCTAATTTTCTTTCCACCTAGTTTGTCACAAGACAAATGATTATGGCCAGGGTATTCCTCCACAGCCCATGATAGTAGAAATGGTCCTTTGCCTCCTGTGTCCCTGTGTCCCTCAGCAGCCACAGATTCAGGATTGATTGTGTCCTGTTGACTGCCCCTAGGTCTCCTCACCTTGTCTCAGATGTTTGAGATTTTTAATCAAGTGGTTTTAAGCAGGAGATACAATATATGGGTTCATTACAACTATATTGTGTGAGGAGCATGCCTGAGACAGCTTCTCTGAGTTTCTGGCTCTACTCAGATTGACATTGACTGGTCAGCTCTTGGAGAGGCAGTACAACAGTCTTTACATCTTTCCTTTTCCCCACAGAAAATCACCCAAACAGAACCATTCCATATGGTACTTAGAAAACACATCCTCTATCACAGTAACTGTTTTAATTGCACTCAATATGTCTTTTAGGAGCTCTCTGTATTGGGGTTGATCACCTGTTAAGCAATTCTACCCGTGTTTCAGGAAGTGTAAATGTAACTACATGGCGAATTCTGACATTTCTTGGTACAACAGCAGGAATACCTATTTTGACAAGATCATGTATTTGCAGTTTCTTGATCTCCATTTTCATTTATGACTCTTACAAAGGATTTTTTGTTCTGCTTTTGCACTCCTGTATATCAATGTAGTATTCCAGCATTCTTTGAAGCGTGCCCATTTTTGTACTCAGTTGTGTTTAAACAGTATGTCATCAGTTAGGAAAGCTCCAATTTGAATTGCTAATATGAATCTGCCATGCAACTCCCAAGCCATTCTGTGGCAATAGCCTTAATGACTTGCCTCAACGTCTTGTTTTTTTGCTGTGGCCTTTGCAAATGTATTCAATGTTGTTTTTTGTTTTCTGAGACTGAATAATTATTTAAATCACATTTACATACATTAGGTTATTCTCTGCATTATTTTTTCCAGTTGCAGAATCATCTGATGCTCTTGGAAATATCTGCTATAAGTTGTTGTACTCCCTGATGCTGCAAACCAGATTTACAGTTGTATCTGGGGAGGTGAAAGGGTCAATACTTCTTTTGCAATAGCTTTGGCCAGAATTATCTCCCATAGGTGAATAAATTGGGTTTTTTACATGACTACATTCTAGATTCTTTCTAGTGCCCTAAAAGCATGTGCCGTATTTTTTACAATAGCACTGCTCAAGGTCACCTTTTGAAACTTCTGTTGGCAACTCAATCAAATGTCAAGCGTTCTCAGGACACTGTCTTGTTTTGTTAAAATTTAGGTTTTGAAAATCCTTGTCTAGGTTTACAGTACAGTTGTGCTGGTTTGGCTCTGTTCTGTTCCTCTTAGCAAAAGGCTTGGTGTTTACTTGTCCTCTGGAGTTCACTCTGTCCATAAATCCCTACAGATTCTCTTCTTCTGGGAGAAAGCTGGGACATATTGTCTTGTCCCATATAAATTTTTTCTTGTCTTTAAATTTATTTTTTTTTTCTGATTAACTAAAGATCCAATTCTTAAAGCCTGAAAAATACTTTCTCTGGGCTTTTTGGTTGCCTTTGTTTTTCCCTATAGTAGGACTAATTTGTTCCATAACAGGACTACTACGTATTGTGTCTACTTTCATGCCCTCAATTACTTCAAATATTACTTGCACTTGCTTTTGGAAAAAAAAAAAAGCCAAATCACATTTTAAGCTGGCAGTATTCCTGTACTGAGTATTAAAAAAGCATAGCCTTAAGTACCTTCTTTCAGAGAAATTGGCCAACCTCATATTCTGAGAGTTACAAAAAATATTTCTACATGTTAAGTGATGTTATGTGCACAGCTGCCTCCTCCAGCTGCTCCAGACCAGGTCCCTCCTGCCTGGCCCCTGGTGCCTAGGACGCAGGGTCTCTGCCCAGGTGGAGGGACGCTGCTGCTGCTTTTCCATTTGCAGGTTCAACTGTAACAAAGCTGTGCATGAATCCCAGAGATACAGATGCGGACATGCAGACACAGAGGCCACAGAAAAGGTGCTGCCTTCAACAGCACCTACATACAAGACTCACATACAGCATAAACACAGCCAGCCAAGTCCCCTCCCTCTCTTCAGCTGGCAGAGACAGAAGGTCACTAGTGGTGGCACACAACACACCACTCTTTAGGTTCACAAGCACACACACATATTTGCAGATCCTTCAAGTATTGGCACAGCCCCTCTGTCCTGGCACCTCTGCCCAGATCCCAGACCTGCTTACCTGTCCCTCGGGTCCCCTCCTTGCCTGTTGGTCCAGCCTGATGCTCTCTGCAAATGTGCAACATTCATATACTTGTCCCTTGTGCACTCCACACTTGTTGTTCCCCATGGGCTACCAGCAGAGAGCCCCTGTCCATCTGATACCCCAGCCTGGACCAAAGTCTGCCTACTTCAGCTGGTCCAGCTTGAAGTTTTCTGATGAATGCACACCTCGCTACACACACACATACCAGGACTGAAGCAGATACAGACACTCACCCCATCTCAGCTGGCACCAGGCACACAGGCTGTGACCTGTGGTCCCATGCCAGCCACAGGCATGGAGCCCCTCACTTACTTTGTTCATGTTGGTCCCCCCAGTAGGTGGTTTTGGGAACACAAACCATTCCCACCCCAGTGGCTGGAGGTTGAAGACCCCTGAACTCACTCCAGTAGCTGACAACAGAGTCTGGGGGAGCCTACACCCCCCGGTCTGACTTCAGGAGCTGGCAGCACCAGTTTTCCCTCACACGCACATACGGGTCTCACCACTAGCTGGCACTTAGTCCTTGCAGTACACATACACACTATGTGGAGACATAGTTAAGAACAGGTTTAATAAGAAGATACAAGATGATAGGACAAACCATGGTGATCAGATGCAGGGCTCAGCCAGACAAGTGCACTGACCAGCCCCATTTTATGCATGACCAGCCCCTTTTATACCCTTTTATGTCTACCCCCCTGTTTCTTCCTGTCTGTGCCGACTTCCCCTGCATATCCCCTCATGCATCTCCACAGCTCTATCAGTTCCTGCACCCCTCCTCGTTCAGGGTCTCCCTGGTTAACAGTTCTACTGCTTGCAAAGTCCAGGTTGGTCTTCCTGGAAGCACAGCCTATGGTTTCTTGATAGCCCATCAGTTAGTGTGAGTGGCAAGGTTTGTTTCTTGTTAGGTCTGTGTCTTGGTATATTTTGATTCCGATTTCCTCCTTTTCCCTTAGTTTCCAGATTGACAAGGTCCTGGATCAGGTAACCTTGCTGGAATAAACCTCACACTCCCACGTGCCTTCATCAATTAGCGTGACTCTCCAGGTTTAGTTCCCATCACTGCCTCCCTTATTTGACAGTCAGGTTTTTGTCTCTGTATGTTCTTATTTATGGCTTCCTCCTTATTTTCCCTTGTTGCATTGAAAAAAGCACTTGACCAGATACCCCTAAAGGAGCAGACAACCTCTGGCCAAATACCCTTACACTACACATTTTTTGGGAAGCATCCACTCTCCTCTGTCTGTCTGCTGGGAGTTAAAATGTTTCTGCTCAAAATACCTACTTAGTTCCCTTAGATTAGAAAACAATCTGAATGAGACATTCTCTTGTCCTACTATTAGCAGGGAGGGCACCCATTTAATAAGCTCTTTCTGTATTTTGATTATGGTAATTTTTAATTAACATAAACATTGAATTAATCACTTTTTAATTATGTTAATTATTTATGGTAACTAAGTTCCAGTATTACTGGGAAGTTAATCTTCCCCTGCATTTATTTTCATAATTACAAAAACTTTGTGGATGCATACATTACTGCCATCGGATCTGAAAAGCAGTTTTCTGTTCTGGGGTTGATTTTCCCCTACAGTTAGGAGAGTTCCAAGGAGCCTTTGTGTTTGTTTTAGGGTTCATACACCCCAAACCAGAGTACACTTATTGAACCTCCTATTGGCTTTTTATTCCTGGGAATTATAACCTATTTCAGCAACTGCATTTCAACTTTAATTTTGCCTTGTAATAGAACTATTCCACCATAAGCCTGTGCGACTGGTTTCCTTATACACTTTCTTTATTTTCACATACCTCACTTCCTTGAGCATCATTTTTCAGTGTGTCATCTGCACAGCTTCTACCAGTTCCCAGTTAGAGATCATTCCTGTCTGTCAGAATTTGCAGACTGATAGAGTACTCTGGATCCTGTGCATCATACCTCTCATTGCTGACATCTTTTTCCTGCATGCCCCCACATTGCATTAGCAGCGTTTCTTTTCAGTGTCATGCATTTCTTGGGGCAAATGCTTTTAAGTTCTTTTTCTTTTTTTTATTTCATGGCTTTCTTTTTTCCAGTTTCCTCCCCTGTTAGTCAGCTTGTCAGATGCAGTTATACCCTCTGTGCCTTCCTTCTAGCATTTTCATTCTGTTCTGAGCAATGCTTGCAGCTTGGCCCTTGTTGTCAGCCTTTTCTAACTCCAGGCCTCTATAGTGCAGCAATCTTTCCTCTACTTTGGACTCTGCTTCCAGTTGCCTGTTCTTTGATAATGCAACATGCTGAAGTGCCATCATCCTACATCTGGTTTGGTCATTTCAGCTCAGACAAGCATTCTTCACAGGACACTCTCTTTTTGCAGTCTTGTACCTTTCAACTGTTTGAGTTTTGCTGGGGATGCAGTGGTTTTCATATTTGTCAGCTATGGCACATAGCTTAATTTCTTATCCTGCCTTATTTGCACCCTGTTAAGGACATCACCAGCTCCACAACATGCAGCATTCAAGAAAATAGGTCTACCCCTTTTTGTCTCAAGGCAATCTGATACCATGTGGATATCACAGCCATGCTTAAATCTTTCCCTGGATTTCAGTTTTAGTTACCCCCTTCTTGTGTGTCTTTTCTCATAACTAAGAAGAGTTTTCCTATATTCATCTTTAAATAAATCTTTAAATGCTCAAATTCCACTGCTAGTACCATGTCATATTTCAGATCCATAAGCAAAAGGCTGTCAGCAAGCCCTATGGTAGAAATAGTTTATTTATAGCTACATTAATAGTCAGCATGAAAGACATTTCTGAATTGTCTTTTCTGTGTTGCTTTCTGATCCAGGATGGTTCTCATGGCTCAAGTCTTTGCTTTGCATCGCACTCCTTAAAGCAAGTGCTGTGTGAGTCTTCCTGAACAAAGTAGATCTGGGAATATAAGACCTGTGTAATCGTTATTTAGGCAACCCTCTTCCCACTTGCAGAAGTGGTTGAGAACAACAGCGAAGAGGATGCCAAAAGCATGACCTGACAATTAGCATCTGTGAAAGAGATGGGACTTTGGAAATGTCCCACAATCTTCTACATTCACATTGTGCTCTGTGGAAGAAGAAAAACTATAAATACTTATAAGGTTTCCTTACATTTACTCAGTTCCCCAGAAGGACATTTGAAGGCAATTATGAGCTAAGAATCTCCTTCACACCATATCTTCTCTTCATTCTCATCTGCAGAGGCTTTAGTTCCTTGGGAAACAAGCTTTCATCCATGGACTTCAGTACTACTTCAGTTCCACTTTAGCTCCACTTCAGTCTGTGTTTAATATTCATCTCTTAGAAAGTCAAGGTAACTGAAGAGTTGTTGTTCACCCAGAAGTGTTTAATGTGGACATAGAAAAAGAACAATCAATATATTTTTGCATTTTCTCTCTCCTCTGGCAAGAGGTACGGGATTTAAGTTATAAGTGAGGTACAAGGATGAAATTCGAGTTTGCTATGTAGCTATAATTATGGCATAGCAGGGTATCATGATTTTGCCTGTGTCCACACACAGTGCACTTAAGTGATTAATCCCCCACTAGCCAAGTAACTCACCATCTGCATAAATAATACAGTGAACTGACTGGAGATAATGGACCAGCCTGAGACAAGATGATTGGCAGAATGCCTGGTCCCCTTCCTGGCAAAGCATTTGACCAATTTTTAGAGGAGGTTTCCAGGTGGAAATTTTGGGTAGTCTCAGAGAGTACCCTACGTAGCCCCTGAGCCGAGACCAATTGAAAGCCATTACTTGTATCTTCAGTGCATTCGTTAATATCCTGGGTGGGGAATCTGGCACCATCCCAGAGACCTCTCCAGATGGGTCCTACTGCAGAAACAACACAGATAAGATGCTTTTAAATCATCAGTAGAAACTGTTCCTGCAGATGCAAAATAATCATGTAGGACAGCCCTTTGTATACGGTTAAGATAGTTAGAAGGTATTTTGTATGTTCTTTAACGTATTCAATGTGGATAGAACATGCATACGCTTGAGTGATGACTCAGGGTGATGGGCCACCTGGATACAGGAATTTAGCAGAGAACGGTTTGGGGAAATCTCACCCAGTCCACCTTAAAACACCACTGCAAGGATCCTTGCAATGCAGATTTCTGTCACTATCTGGACAATGACCAACTGTCCTGTTCAAAAGATTCAATTTCCTATGTGAGCATTACTTTATGCAAAGGTTAAAAAAATACGTTTTGTTTGGTTTCTTGGTTTTTTTGTTTTTTTTTTTTTTTTTAACAAGCTAATGACTTGCTAATAACAGGCAAGAGATGCCCGTGGAGGGGGGTGGGGGGGCAGGAGGGCTTTTCCAAACCATGACTTTCTGGACCATAAATTCTAAGGATGCTGGTCATTTCTATGCCTTCATCTCATGAAAACTGGTACCAATAGACCTCCACAACAAACAAACAAACAAAGAAAAGGGCTCATTGTTATTTCAGGTGCAAGGGACCTGTTTGCAAGGGCCTTGCAAAGCAAGGTTTTGATTTTGCACGTTATAGGTGTCTTCAGGGATTTAAAGCTTCATCCTTCACACTATTGCAGTTCAGAGTGTTTCCTGTGACCAGAAGACAAGCTAAAGCAATTTCAGGTTTTGTGTGACTCAAATGAATTTAACAAGGTCACATAGTAGATAAGTGAGATTTGGGAGAGGTTCAGAGGACGTTAAAGTTGCAGATATTTAAAGTTTGCTGTTTGTCACATGCAAGGAGCAGTGGTGCTCAGTGGCAGAAATTAAAATGCATGCTAGTCCAGAGCAGTCAGCAGAGTGTGGGACCAACTGGGAGGTTATTGTATGATAATTTCACAATTTCTTCTTTCTCTTTATCTGCAGGGTCTACCTGGAAATCCAGGGGAAAGAGGACCTCCTGGAAAACCAGTATGTAACTTCACTTCTACATTACATATTCTTTTTAACTCAGTTTCCACCTGTACACCTCACTTCAGAAGTGCAGTTCGGTACATTTCCACTGCTGCTCTTCCCAGCAGAGCAACTGGGAAAACACTATGAACCATTAAGGGGTTATGATTAAAATATCTGGCATGGCTTTGGAACAGTATGAAAATAACTGGATATCCTGCATGTAAATAAAAGCCCAAATTTTAAAGGCACTTTCTTAGCACCACTGTGCAGTCCCTCAGCAAGAGCTCATCTCAGGTGTGATGAAGTGCATTGAGAATGTAGGGCAAGGAGTACGTGTTTGGCCTAGTGAGTGCTAGGCAGGGCACGGGAAACCAATGAGAGACCATAATCATGTTCGGGAAAATTCCTTATACCTTGATGCCTTTTAAAATTCCCTGAGATAATGAATTTTTCATTCCACAGGGTTCCTCACCCCTGCTCTCTCCAGAGGACATAAATCTCTTGGTGAAGGTAATCAGCCTTTGATGATGGTGGGAGTTTAACTGTATGTTTGATCCAGAGCTGACTAACATGCTGTGATGGGAAAGTGAGCTACAAGTGCAAAAGGTGCCTTTAAACACTCTGTCAAAGCTTGAAACTTTCAGGTCTCCTGCTTGTATTGGGACACTAGACCACGTGCTAGAGATCAAAATCAAATGCCTTTTGACCACCCCCAGCAGTGAAGTGACCTACAAAGATCTTTATAACACGGTGTATGTTACAAAAGCTCTGAGACTTTTTCGGCTCTTTCTGAGGCATGCATTCCCAAGGAGAAATAAACAATACAATCAAGTTGTATTACCTAAACTGGAAAATGGAAACCATTTTAATAAAATGTCTGATTTTTCATGTATACCTTCAACAGTGACTGGAGTAGTTTTGAACTGTGGGTGCAAAGTCATTTTGCGTAGTGCACCTAAAATAATGCAGGTAATTAACCCCAGATGCACCCATGTTTCAGAAGTGATGATCTGTCTGTCTGCTTTTACTCTCCACGTAGACAGTTGTCTGGGAAATGTCAGTATTTGATAGGTGTTGACTGCAAAATCTTTACAGATTTACATGGGCTGAGTTGGGAGATTTTTAAGCGGTCTTGGGACATGGCAAGAAATCCTTTCTTATTGATTAAAATAAACTAAAGAATTACCTTTTTACCAACCCCATTAACAAAAGGAACCTTTTAAGATTGCTACTGTGAAATGCCTTCATTGAAGAGCTGTCTTTCTTATGGAGTCAAGTATTTTTCTGGAGATTTCACTAGTATATTATTGTTTGGGATTTCTGATCAGGACAATAGCAAGACATTGATTTTTGGTACAGGATGTCATTTTGATGTTCCTTTGTTTTCTTACTTTGGTTATGTTATGGTTAAACACATGCATATGCCTTGCATATTCTTTCTGCGTGGTATTTTTTCACTCCACACTTGGTACAGATCCATATAAAGCAGCACCTTGAAATCCCAGATGAAATTAAGTTTCTATTGTTCTGGGCGTTTCTCAAGCACTTACACTGTAAGTAGACAAATATTCACGTAGGGACTGAGACTTAGAAAGACAGTTTACCCCACAATTTTGCAATAGGTCATTGACAGAGTTGGGTGTTGGAGCAAAGTCTGCTACCTCTCGGCCTGATGATCTGTCTGTTGTGCTACACTTCCTCTTATAGGCAGGATTCAGTCCCCTTTTGCTGAAGGGAGTCTGCATTTGAAATGGAAATGTCATACCCATGGTATTTCCTTTCTGAGAGTAGTAGAAATGTAAATACTACTGAGATGATGCTTCAGAGAGTTTTGAAAGGAGGGAGGTTGTAATTCTCTGTGACAAAATTTGGCCAGGATAATATGACATTCGCTTGGTCTTCATGAACTTCATTGAATGAGTTTTCCTTGGCCATGTTAGCTGCTGAATATAGTTTCCCTTTCAGAACACTCTATCTGACATTGTGCTGCACCTGGGGTTTCCCTAGGTAACCCAGCTGTTTCAGACTGGTGTAGACACTGTTTTCTATCAGTCTTGTAGGTACAAAACAAGGTTGGTCTTGGTAGTCTTGCTTTGCAGCTCTCTGACTTCCCCATTAGGAAGAGCTTGCTTGGTTTCTTGATCCTGGATGATCAGTTAGCACTTGTCCAACTAGAACTGATAGGAACCCCCCCATGGGAACATGTGTGAGCTCATTTGCTGACCCTTGCTCTGCTCCACACTGCTCTCATTTCAGTTTTGCAAGGCAAAGTAACCTAGATCCTACCCACTGTGGTCAAACTGCAAAGGCCTACATATTATACTAGCACCACACTGCCGCATTCATAATGAGTGTCTGTAGGGTCTGCTAAGGTGCCTTCAGTCTGTTGCTGATTTATTTCTCCATGTTCTCTCATAGGACGTGTGCAGTGAATGCCCTCCTGGCCCACCAGGACTGCCAGGCATTCCAGGTTTCAAAGGTGATAAAGGTCTCCGAGGACCACCAGGTAGAGATGGCCAGGATGGGAAAATGGTAAGAGAGCTGGGGAAGAGACCATTTCTCGACTGTGGTGTAACCTTGTCTTTCTCATAATATTTTTAGATAGTTGATTTTTTTTTTTGTCAATAACCTATTGAATCTTTTATAGATGTCTGTGGATTCAATGGACTAAACTAGTCTTTACCTCTACCTCTTCTACATTGCAGGGGAATGCTGGTCCCAGAGGTCCTGCAGGCCCACCTGGGCTGGATGGCCCAAAGGTTGGTTGGTTTTCTTCAGTCGTCTAATGAAAGCTTATTTGCGACTAGTTAGTACACTGGCTGAAGCAGGATCTTGGTGGAATCCATCTCTCTGTAAATAAGTAGGACTGGCCTGCTGGGTAAGCCCTGTACTGGAAATTCACTGGAGTGCTACATGCATGCAGAACTGCACAGCTCCCCACATGAACAGTGTTTCACTTAAATAGTGTCTTCTACCATCCCTTTGTTCACACACAGACACACACACACACAAGTGAAGGGCCTGAATCTTGATGTTGAATTTCATTACATTGGTGTTTTGATGACTGGTAAGGACTTGAGAGTAAGTTTCAATCCAAATCAGGTGAGGAAGAAATGAAAGCCTCAGCAGTAGCCACCCTGCCTATTCCTCTCCTCTTTGAATCATATATGCTTGAATCACTTCAATTAAGGGTGATGCAATGGGCTGCTGGGCTCCATAGTGGTTTTATCCACAGACTCTGAATGTTTCCTGAAACATGCTATAGGAAGAACTTCTTTCAGATGTATGTTTCTGCCTAATGGTCTAGGGACATTGGCCAACATAAAACTTCCAATATCTGAAGGATTCCAATAATGTCACATTTCAAGCATTTCTCATTAAGAGGTCTGCCATCACTCTGCTCACAATGCCAGTGCCTGGTCACAGTCAAAACCTTTACAACTGCCTAATGTGAAATAAATCCAAATAAATCAATGGAGGGAGAGATAAGGTGATTTTGTGATGGACCGCAGTTTCCTCCAGACTTCCCTGCATTACTGGCCTACTGTCTAAAATAGCTTCTGCTATTTTAACATACTTGTATTTGCACTTATTAGAGTATAGACCAAGCTAATAGATTCATGAATTAATTTTGCATCTTGCAATTAAAAATGTGGTAGGGAGAGCAGTAGAGTCTCAAAAGTAAATATAAGGTAGATCAAAATGACAGTATGTTCCAGGATAAAATTTGCAAAAGAATTAGTAACCCATAAAGACAATAACTGGCAGAAATGCCAAGCAGTCTGAGACATATCTCATCTGCTGCTTTCTCATACACTATACGCTTACACGCTTCTTATATGCAGAGATCTGGGCAGCAAGATTGAATGTTTAGGTGAAGTAACAGGACCAGTTTTAAACTGTGCATATGCATAAAATAAAATCAAGTAGTTGATAAATAGTCTAACTTATATTCAGTAAAAAGGCAGATTCACAGTTTGCATGCTAAAATAAAATCATGTAAGACCCCTAAGAAAGTACGAACACGACAACAGTCTTTGTGACTCCTTTCTAAATATATTAAGAGGGTCCTTGCAGTGAAAGACCCAAAGGGCTCTGCACTTCTGAAGTTGGTAAGGACAACTTACCAGCACCATCCAAACTAGTATTAGGTCCCATTCTGAAACAGAGCTGTAGGACTTCAGATCTTTGCTCATGAGCAGCTTCATGCCCTCTGGCAGTATGAATATGCACTCTGCCCTAGTGAGACCCCACCTGGAGTACTGTGTCCAGTTCTGG
>BOSO01003989.1:0-45505 GCA_018403395.1 Gorsachius goisagi | reverse complement strand
CTGTGTAACATGCTCTGGGTGAACCTGCTTTAGCAGGAGAGTGGGACTAGATGATCTCCTGAGGTCCCTTCCAACCCTTGCGATTCTGTGATTCTGTGATTCTGTGAATTAGGCCTCTTTCAATTAATAAATAGCAGCTCTTACTCCCCTAGTTGTCTCCTAGCTCTCCTATAGTAAACCAGAGTATTATTTCCATGGCCAGCAACTCATTACTTTTCTGTGCATTGTTCTTAATTTGTTCCCCAACGTCTCAATATTTTTCACTGTGTGAGACCCATCTTGCCTTACTTTAAACACTGATAATACAGACATCTACATCTGAGTTAGCTGCCTCTGTTCTGTTGTCACTAGGACAGAAAGAGAGAGAGAAAGAGGGGGGAACTTTCTGGGTATTAATTTTTTGACTGCACCTTAGAAATGTTGTTTTTATTGCTGCTGTTCTTGAAGAGAGGGGAGATTTCTAGCTCATACTGTGGATGCCTGTGTTGGGCCACATGGTGTCTTATCAAGATCTGATTTAGTGAAGTTCCTAACAACCTGTCTACTTTCTAAGGACATGGAAATCCTCTTCATGTCGATGAGACTACAACATAAAAAAAAAAGGACTATGCTGGGTCTGCTCAAAGGCCATTCTTTACATATATTCCTGTCTTCAACATTAGTAGTGAAAGTCTAGGGAAGAACTTAAGGGCAAGTAGGACTCAGTCCTAATTAATGTCTTTTATGCTCAAATGTCCAAGTGCTTTATGCAATAGGTCAAAAAGCTGGTACGACGCTGAATCTAAGTGACTTTCAATGTCTTTTTTTTTCATTATCAGGGTGCTAAAGGAGATCGTGGTATGACTGGGGATGCAGGAGAAAAAGGTGAACAGGTAAAAACAGAATGTGGTTTCCAGCAGTGCCATTACTGTTTGTTCCTTCATCAATAAATCCTATGATGGTGGTAGAATACCTTTCTCAGAGGCAGAGGAGGGAGATGGGAGATCTTCATCACTGATAAACCTCAAATGGGCTATGCTGAAGATTGGAACTATAGCAGCCTTCCACAGGCTTCCATTTCCATCTCCAGTAAAAATCTTCCCTTATGATCTGTTTCCTCACCTCTAAATTGAATGCATTCAATTCTTTTACATTACCCAACCTTTAGTTATTTCCCCAGATAATGCCTGGATGAGATCCAGGAGGTCAGGTGTCTTTAGGTTGAAAAAGCCAATGTTTGTCCTAGAAGATGAATGTAAGGCTGACCTCTTTTAGGAGGGACTGAGAAGCCACAGGAAAGAGGAGAATGGTCTAAATTAGAGCAAGCTTTCATAGTTAATTTTGCCACGGGTTGAGTCCACAGTTTAGGGTGCAAATCAGCACCTTTTCAATGAGATTTGTAGGCTATTTAAAGCAGGTTTGGTTTCCTGCCTGATCTCCTGCCTTGTACAATTCCACAATATCTGTCCTCATCTCCCATTAGTATAGACTAAAGTACGTATTAAAAAAAGTACACCTTAAATCTAACTATGTTTATTTCTGAAATGCATGCTTGGAAAAACAAGGTTTGCTTTAAAAAAACATGGTTCCTTATTTCGTTGTAACCAGCTCTCTGTTTATTGTCTCACTTTGATGTTACCTCACAGTGTTCAATCACCAGTTAATTTTATACAACTAGAGATGTGAATAATGCATAAAGAAAGTCTCTCTTTTCATTCTGCAGGGACACCCTGGAATACCCGGCTTCTCAGGGGCTCCTGGAAACCCTGGTCCACCTGTAAGTTCCTCTGTTGCAAAGATGGTCCTGTATTTTCCTTACTAATAAAGGTTGTTGCAAGCTCTGTATGGAAGAAGGGACCATTACCACCTGTCTGCACGTTGCATTTGCATTTTCCAGTGGGTTCCTAATGGTCCCCTGAGTGTCATAGAGTTCCCCACTCATGATAATTGCTATTTAATACACTGTCCACTTTTCACCAATTGCTTCAACTCACTCTGTAAATTGATGCTAAGCTTCAGTCGCTCTCTTTGTATAAGGCAATGATCATGAAAAGTCTTCCACAGAGACTACTTAGTAGTATGGGTATAGGTGTTTTCTTATATGTGGAATAAGCTGTCAGTCTAGAACCGGCAGATCCAAGAGTATTTTAGTTCTCAGTTTTACACAGTGGTACGAGGCTGGCTTTTCTCCAATTTTCATATCCTGTGAGTTACTTCTGAATTAAAAGGCCTTTTACTTGTGTACCTCTCCATCAAAGACCTTCTCATTCCTAGCTCTACTCTCTCTGTGAATACAATTATGCTTCTTTGTATTTAAAAAGGGGTAACAGTGCAGAAGCAAGGCTGAAATAACTTGGCTCTCCTGCTTGTGGTATCACTTCTTATGCCCTCCAAGAGTTGGGACTTTTCCTGAGCGAAGGGCTTTTCTTTCCAACTCACCTTTTTTTGCCCACAGTCGTCACCGCTTATATTGCTGCTTACGGTGCAGTTTGGCTCTGCCACTCTAAGGATGTGCAGTCTTCATCTGTTCTGGGGATCAGCACAGTCTCTTTGAAGCTGAATTTACATTGCACTGACTAAATGACAGGAGGTACCAGAAAAGAGGATTAGAATAAAATTCCATTTTCAGATGGTAGCAGTGTCTAAAGGATGCTGAAAGCTTTGCCAGTGGGACAACACGCGGACCTGCTTTGTGGGCCATTTGTGCTACTGTGAGCATTATTTTAGGAGAAACTAATAACACATACACAGTTACTGTGACTGTGTTAACCCCATACTGCCACAGCCATAGGGTTATAAAACTCCTAGGAGACACTCTGAATAGACTCACAGTCAAAGGAAATGCATAAAGTAAAACTGAGCCTTTCAAAACAGAGCAAAATGTGATGTTCCCCTATATATATTTTCTCTTCATGTTTTGCTGACTTTTTCCTCTGTCTGCATTGACTCGTGACTCCAGGATTTTGCCTACCACAGACTGCTCCCATAATTTCTGTTTGTCAGAGTTATTTTTGTCACAAAATTGGATTTTTGCTATTTGTTCCCTATTTTCAGGAGGAAGGGCCAGGACTGAACTCAAATCTCTGACTATTTCTGGCTTTGGAGGCTGATTGAATGCAGAGGTTGGCACTGGTTTTCTGTGATGAATGAAGAAATGACAGAATGAATGCTGAAATGAGTAACTGAATAAAACCTCAATGTTGCCAGTTGTGGTAGGGAGTGTGTTGACAAATGTACAAAATGTGTTAATCACTCAAGTTGTTTCTGCTTTATTTCATTTAGGGACCAGATGGGGCACCGGGACCAATAGGACCAGCAGGAAACCCAGGAGACATAGTAAGCTCTAATTCTGTGTTTCACCACCAGCTTCACCTATATTTATCTCTGTGAAGTAAAGCTGACCCTGAACCCATGTAATGTCCTTTGAAACCTCCCCAAACTATTGAGCCTGAATCAACTCTACACCTGAAAGTAGTAGCTTCACAACCAACCACAGATTACTCTGTTCTTGCAGTTTTCTTTACTCACCAAAAGAAACTCCAAATTAGCCAGAGCATAATCCAGTCCATGTGACCTCAGGAGGTTTTTGTACCTCTTGTCTGTTTGTTCTTGCTATTAATATCTCTTAGCCTCTAGAACAGGGTGACTAAATCTAACGAAGCTGATGAAGGGTCTGGAGCACAAGTCTTATGAGGAGCGAGTGAGGGAACTGGGGTTGTTCAGCCTGGAGAAGAGGAGACTGAGGGGAGACCTTATCACCCTCTACAACTCCCTGAAAGGAGGCTGTAGTGAGGTGGGTCTTGATCCCAAGTAACAAGCGATAGGACAAGAGGAAATGGCCTCAAGTTGTGCCAGGGGAGGTTTAGGTTGGATATTAGGAAAAAATTCTTCAATGAAAGGGTTATCAGGGAAAGGGGTACCCAGGGAATTGGTTGAGTCACCATCTCTGGAGGTATTTAAATGGATAGACGAGGTGCTTAGGGACATGGTTTAATAGTGGACCGGTACGGTTGGACTTAATGATCTTAAAGCTCTTTTCCAACCAAATGATTCTATGATTCTATGAAATCTGTTAGGATGCTTCATGACCCAGGCTAACACCTGAACTGTGTGTGGGCATTGTCAAAATGAAACCAGTAATCTGTTGAAGGATGTCACAGCACAGACTGCTAGACAGGTAATCTGACTGATGCTAACTTCAAGTTGAAAAGGAAAAAATGGACCTTCCCTGAGCTGGAACAGTTTAAAACTGTGTAATTCTGTGATTAATTTCTAGAGCAGGGTTTCCTAATAAGCAAGGTGCCTTTTGCAGATCCATTTTAACCTGAACTTCATCATAAGGTAACAGTGATGGTCCTTCTGATGGCTGTTATGAAATCAGTGAGTAGGCTCAGCAGAGAGGCCAGAGACTACATGCACAGGCTGGCTGAAATTCCCTTTCAAATGGATGACCAAGGTTGACACGCTATGAAAGACCTGGGATGTTATTGTCCAGTCCTGGAGAGTACGGGGATTCCTTGGGGCTGTCAGCAAGGCACTTCTCATAACTACTCATTTGATAGGTATAAAATATAGATCTTCTACTGGACAACTCATACAGGAAGTTAAGGACTAAATATTAAATATAATTAAACTTCAGGAAAAAAGTGCCAGTGATTTCAGTGGTTTCTCCATCTGTAACAACTTATAACTAATACTGGATATTTTTTATGAAAAGAAAGCCCTCCAGTTTACACTAGAAGAAATTAAAGGAAACCTTGTACACTGTGTGACATTGGCTACAAGACCAACTTCTCACAGTTGTCAAACTCTACATTTGATAAATCTTCATTTGATAGAAGCATCTGAAGACCTTGCCTGACCCACAATATCTTCTGTTTTCTTTCCAGGGTAAAGATGGTCCTACAGGTCCACAGGGCCCACCAGGGTTGCCTGGACTTCCTGTGAGTACAATTCAGCTCCTTAATTCAATACATTAAACTTTTCATAAACACATAGGTGTGTAAAACAAAGAGGTGCTTTGAAAACCGTGCATGATCTGTAATGGTATCTGTCATGTTGATGCTATGTCCTTGGTCCAGGACAGTGTGAATTCTGTATCTGATAACTTTAAAGCTATGTGTTAGTTACCAGCGTGAATCAGGTCTGTTCCTTATCTGTCTCCTCTTTGGAAGAAATATTCTTATGCAGAGCACAAAAATCAACTAATAGCTCCAGTGTAAGGGCACAAAAACCCATAGACTATAATACTGTCTTCATCTGAATGCACAGTTGAAATAATAATTCCTTTGCACTGACTCAAGTTCAAGTGCACCTTGCGCATACTCTTCTCTTCTGGAAAACGCATTAATACAGCATTTTGGTTTTTTTAAATCTGTCATACGGATAGGGCCAGAGCTATTTCTAGTGTAAAGTAGCCTAGCTGAATGAAGATAATGGCACTATAATGATTTATAACAGATGGTTTTAGAATCCTGTTTTAAGATTGTTGGAGTGTTTGCCTTGCTGAAAAGGAGGGAACCCCTTAGACTTGCCATATTGGAAAGGGAAACACTTTATGCTGTTAAAGTGGTGTGGCAAGGAGAGGTTATGGCTGAGCTACAGAAATGGGGTAGTTTTTGGAGGGCTAGGCAGACTTAAGCATGCCGTGATGAAGCAGAGTTGTCACTGCGAAGCTCACACTGACAAAACCCACACTGATCTTCTCTACCACCTCCTTCCATATACCCTGTTTTGCATTTCATTTACAGGGCATTGCTGGGAATGATGGCAAAGATGGCAAGCCAGGATCTCTTGGGGAACCGGTAATGTAATTTAAAACTGTTTCGCTCAGGCAATCAGAGCCTGCATCCTGTTATTGCTTTTGGAGCTGCCTATCTACAGACTCCTTGGGGGGGGGGGGGGGGGGAAGGAGCCTATTTGCACGTCTTTTTTAACACCAGAAGGACTATATTGTCTTGAGCAATTTATAAGAGTCACACACTAGCAATCTTGGAAAGAAACTGGGTTCTTTTACTTTTACAGATACCATAAATACTTTAAAACTTAGTGATTCCACTTTTACAGCTACTGTAAATATCACAGAGAAAGAAGGTTGTCTTGTAACATTAAACCTAGTCATCCATTTTTTAGGTAGAAGATTATGGGCCATAAAAAGTTTAGACGAGGTGTCTTTAAAGAAGCCTTTTCTGGGTTGCTCTGTGACAGTTCTGATGCCCAAGATTAGAGGATTTATATTTGATTTTCTCAACCTAGTCTATATTTGCATTTGTTGTGGGCAAAAAAAGCTGAGCCATTAAGTTGTCAGCCAAAAGGAAATGTTAATAAATTGGACAGTGAATGTTACTCCTTTCAACTGTGTTTGTTATATGAAGAATGTGCTTCCAGTATCTGGCATTGCTAGCTTCCCTCTGTGATTTGTGAAATGGGACTTAGTGGTTCTGTAAAGAGCCAGATCCTCAGTCTTTAGGACAGCTGGTACATGGAGCAGTGCTTGTCACAGCAGCTGTAGACAGTTGGGTGATTGCATCAGAACACCGTCAGAACATCTACCTGAAGATGCTGATTTTGTATGTGCTTACTAGGTATGCGTGTAGTTCTGTGCATTACCGCTTTGACTTTAAAACACTGTAAAGGTGCACCAGGACCAAAGATTTAGGCTGCTTTTGAACCTCAAAGGCTGCATCCATGACAGTGTGGGTAAGGGTATGTATGGGAATGTCTGTCACTACTGTCCTCCTTGCACACCCAGACTCCAGTGTTGCTGGAGAAACCCTGGGAAATCACAAGTTCTCAGTGCTGTTCCATCTAAGGGAGAAGAGTAGGGGGTTTTCAACCAGCAGAGAGATGGACCTGAGACTCTCACTAACGTGAACATGATTATTTCCCATAGGGAAAACCTGGAGAACCAGGGCTCCCAGGCCAGGAGGGTGCCAGAGGCTTACCGGTAGGTGCTGCTCTGAAGGGTTCAATCTAGTCTCTCTTCTGTACTATAGCTGGGAAGCCTTTCTTAGGCAGATGAAGGCCTTTACTGATGCAAACATATAACTAAGCACTGGCCTGGCTGAGAACGGTCATGGCATTATGACTAAATAAATAAACAATCATCAAAAATTAAACACAGGCATTTCCAAATCCTTCAAACCTGGAGAAGAGTAGGTCCTTTGCCTAGAAGTTAAAGCACATAACCTCATGACACCCCTTCTACCAGAAGGCATGGTCACAGCTATAGCCGTTGTGCTCTGTTTGCATCCTCTGAAAGGATGGCACAATGACATTTAGGGCTAAATAATCTATGGGCTGGTCACACCAGCAATACATGCAGTACAGTCTTGGTCTTGCAGCCTAAGGAGCTATGGAAAGGGCTTTTCTGTCCCTGTGACATGGCCCTTCATTATCACTCCCTGGAACATGGCAGCCCAATGTTGACTGTTCCCCAGTAATCAGGCAAAATTGGAAAGGCTATTAAATGCACATTCAAGCTAGAGTTTTCTTAGTGTTTCATGCATCAAAGTAATGGGTGATTGTTGCTTTCATTCTCTTTTGTAGGGTTTCAAAGGACAGCGAGGAGATACAGGTCCCCCAGGTCCTCGAGTGAGTAACACGTACTACATGCACAATGATCCTGTGGAGAAAGGTTGTGTGAATTGAAGTTGACCTTTCTGAGGTAGTAGGTAAAAATGATGACAGATCTGTGTTTAACATGTCTGTTTTCAACCACAATTCCATGGGCTACCCCCATGGCATAAAATCACAGCAGCTGTCTTCATTCCCTCTGCTGAAGTTCTGCTTCCAGGTAAGGTGAGGCAGCTGGTAGAGCTGAGTCTTCTGATGCTCCCTTTAAGATAGCTTTTGTTTCAAGGATGCCTTCATACTGCATCCCCCTGGTAAAAACGCTGATGTACAGGGTGAAGAACCCTACTGCAATTGTTGGCGAGGTATCAGCTCTCCTCCAAAAATGTTTAAGAAATGTAAAGTAAATTGAGGGACAAAACTTTAAAAAATGAGAATAGAAATGTCTCTAGCCCTCTGACTTAGTTGCCTCTGGATCATAAAACCCCAAACTCAAATCCCGTATGAAAAGTTGGTCTCCTCTTGGTTCTGAGTAATGCAGTACAAAAAGCTCCTGGGTGTAGAAAGTGGAATACAAAACTGAATGTCCTTCTGCCTAATTCTGACATTTTACAGCAAAATAAAATGTTCTGCTTGCAGGAGCTTAGCTGAAATATCCAGAGCTGCATTTCCTCATCTCTTCCTCGCTACTGTAGTTTCTGTATCATGAATAGATTGGTGGTTTTCAGTGACTGCACTAGCAGTAGCAAATATTCTGCTGGAAAGCAGCGCACTGCCTTGTGCATCACTTAGAGAAGATGCCTCTGAGTTATTTTTATAAGCTGTGTGTCACGTATGATGTACAAGGCTCCTGTTGGCTTTAAAAACTTTTCACTGAGCTCAGTCCAATATTGCAGAAACTCCATACCGCTTACAGTGATGTTACTGGTCTGCCTCTGACCTTGAGCTGATATCTCTCTGCTTTTTGCTGAATTGCAGGGGGAGCCAGGTGCGACAGGTCCTGCTGGGCGTGAGGGGCCACCAGGGAAGGATGTAAGTGTACCATTTTGAGCAGAAACTAATCTCCTTTTCCCTGACAAATGAAGATTTTAATTCACAGCAACCCTGACCTAAAACAGCTGCAGAAACGGCAATAAAGGGTAAATTACTGCAGAGGTGCACAGGGAATGATTTGTGCAAAGATCATTAGGGTAACAAAGAATTCGAGGGCGTTTGTCACTGCTCAGCTGCTGACACTTAAATGCCAGCTATATCTTTGGAAAAGCAGAGGAAGCTGTGTTGTTTGAATCCCAGGCTGTGCTGCATAGCCATGGACCTGCTGCCTGTCACCCCCCTCTGAGCTGTGCTTCATCCTGCAGATCCCCCCGGACTGGGTTCTGTCATGCTCCCTCTGTAAAATCTGTACTTTACTGTGTGTGTAGCTCCGCTTAAATCTATGAAATACCTATGGAATAAGGTGCTGCTGATCAGAGGCAAGAGAGATGGTACGAACAGATCCTCTGAGATTATTAGTGTCAAATGCAGTGCCATAACAAAGTCCTGGGAGAGCGCAGCTGACGTGGGATCTTGCAGCAGCTGCTGAGCAACGTACCAAGCGGCTGACGTGCCATCACCATGGGATTCAGGGAAGTGGTTTCTCATTTGCACACCCTTCTATCACTGGAAAACTGTTGTGCTCTAAATGGTACCCTACAAAGTGAAATGGAAGACAGACCTAAGGGAAACCCTCAGAGAAGACAGAAGCAGGTCTTAAGCCTCCCTCAGGAGAGAACAAAGTAGTCAATTCTTGAGAAATACTAGAGAATCTCTGTTCCTGAGAAATCCAGCTTTAAGATAACCTGATAATAATGGTTTCTGCCTGTAATCAGACTGCATTTGGTGATAGATGTTTAAAATCCAAAAGGTTGGTCTTCCTCATACATAATTGAAAGGGGGTGGTGAGACTTTTTTAATGCTGTTCCCCCCTAATATGTGAACAATGTAATTTAGTAGCAACATTTTAAAATGCTTGTTTTTCTTGCCTCCGAGTCAGGTCTTTCTCACTCACCAGAATGCTTTCCTTCATTTCAGGGTGATACTGGTCCCATAGGACCACAGGGCCCTCGGGGACTCAGAGGGCAGCCGGTGAGTTTTCTCTCTTGACGAGCCATTTCTGGAGGTATATTTTGTATAGTGGGAATGTCCTGCAGTCCAGAACTCTGTTTTGGAAGAAGAATCTTAAGCAGGATTCAGCTGATGTTTGATTAAAACACTTTGCCCACTTTGAGAATGACAAATCAGAATGATACTGCTAGAAACTGATGAAGACTTGCAACCACACAATGGAGAGATGGTTGTTGACTTGGTGGGAAGAATAGTTTCATGGATTCCACCAGAACTGCAGTGTCAGAATGGCTCATATTCCTGGCATCTCACTCTCTTCTCACATGGCCTCACTTTTCAAAGGTAGACACTAATTGCATGTGCCCAGTTTGAGACTGGGTCTCTGAGTCCTGTTGTGCTACTATTAATTTTTGTCATGGTCTCTGTAATTTTTTTCTGAAAAAAAAATATATATATTTGGAAAAGGTCTGTTTAATTGAACACCTGTAGAGCTTTATTAACAACTTCAGTGGAGAAATGGCAATTTAGATGACATTTCAGAAAGTGTCATTTGGGATGGCTGAGAAATTACTTTTATTAATTTCATGCATTTTTCAGTTCTCTCTTAAAAATCATCCCTTTCCAGATTTGAATGCAGGTCTCCATTGCTGAACCTAGGCATGTCTTTAATATCTTTCAATGAGTGGTTTCATTTCCTTCTCAGAAGACCTGCTAGTGAAACAGATTCTACAACATGTTCCATAATTGGGGCAAAATGCTGATTCAGCCAGCAATGCCAGGAGTTGGAGCAGCAGGTCCCTTTGGGCTGGGAGGGTAGGGGTTTAAATTAGACTGCAGGAACATACAGAGATCTCCTGTGTCTACCTTGTAATTTATCTCATTATTCCTGTACTGCTGGCATCACTCACTAACATGTCATGCCCCTGCACAACACTAGCAATGAATAAAAAGATTTGAGGAGACAGAAATTACCATAACTCCCGGTCATATTCTTCTTTGGAGAAGAGATACTTAGGGGTTTGTATGTTGGAGGGCAAAGTATCAGTTTCTCTTGTTCTTCCTCTGCTTTGTTTCTTCTCTAATAGGGAGCGTGAGGCATGGTTTTGAATATTGCCAGTAAAAGAGCTGGTCTTTATGGTCAATGCAGGGAAAAACATCTCTGCATGGTGAGTTAGGAGGAGAGAGGAGCAGCGTGTAGAATTTCATCTCACCAAACTTCAGTCAGTATAGATGGTCAGCTTAGCTACTTTGTTAAGGAATGGTGAGAAACAGGTCCTTTTAATGGATGATTTGGGTCAATCTGAGTTGTCTGGTGTCAGGCAAGTACCAAATGCCCCAAGGCTTTAGGACGAGTGTTTCTCTCCATTCCCCCAAAAAAGGGAATTTTGAGATGATTAAAAAATAGATGCCTGGGCCTCTGGACCCTGATTCAGATGACAGGCCTGAGAAAAGGATGGTAGGCAGTAATTTGCAGGACCTACCTCAGACACTGTAGAAAGGAAGTTTTCTAACACAGGAAGGTGTGGAGAGATCTGGAGATTTCTATCAGCTAGTGCAGAGCACTTCAATGTGGATCAGTGAGTAGCCGAGCAGTGTTTCAGACATGGACTGAAGGGGCTTGTCTGAACCCTGGTTGCTTGGAGCAACCATAGTAGGTGGCTGTATCCATCCAGCGGGATGCTGCATATGATAGGGATAAGGGTAAAGAAAAGGAGGAGGAGAAGGAGTGCTGGTTTGGTCCTCTTCAGACTAGGGGATTTGGGCCCACATCTCTGAATTTTTGTCCTAAGATGGGGTCAGCCCAATCAGGGGTGCAGAAGTTGTGGGGTCAACTGGAAATAAGAGGTGCTTACCCTTGCAGTCTGCCAAGAGAGAAGGTTGGACAATGCTAAAAAAATCCCAGCTGGTGTAGCAGTAGCTGTATATTTTTAATTGTAGTACACTTTACTTCACTAACCTTTTTCCTTTTGACTTAGGGCAAGAATGGATCACCTGGATCTGCCGGAGAGCCTGGCCCAGCAGGTAACCCAGTAAGTACCACAAAGGGAAACCCATGAAGCGAGCATTTATGTCAAGGAGAGGTGACTGATGAAGTATAGATGGAGTGGATTATGTGTAGCTGCTTATCATCCCTGAAGTTGCCATGTCTGAAGATTGGTAATCTGAAAATCACTGGCTGGCCATGACATCAAAGGGGGTTTGGCTGCATTCCTGGAATTGAGCTGCTAGCTGGGTCATCATTTTTTCCCAGCAAAAGTTAAGTATCCATAGAAAAAGGAAATGATTGATTACCTGGTATGGAAAAAAGATTGGCATGCCTCATCTTCACCAGTAGATTTAATTTTGCCAATCAGAGCCTGTGCAGCCACCAGGGAGTTGTCACAAGGAAGGAGAGGGCCTTGGGGAGCTGGCAGGCTGCCACTGAGGAATAGCAGCAGCAGAAAAATCCTCCCCAGGCACCTGGGGAAAGAGCAGACAGTGGGCAGTAAACCAAGATCACGAAGCAGATTGAAACCCCACTGGGGCCATCCTGTGTGGAAGATCAGCATGGTAATGAAGAGCTGTAAGGAGGACAGTGCGGAGGAGTTGTGGTTGTTTGGTTTTTTTTCCTCTGTTCTGCTGCTGAAAATTATTCAGGATTCAGCAAATCCATGCAAATATACCTTAGTGTCCAGTAGCATCTATTGCAACACAGGGCTCTTCCATCTTTATTTTTTTCCACCTAGATGTTACAGCTTGCTGGGCTGTTAGATTCAGATAGACACAAAGGCATAGTAGGAGAATCTGAAAAACTGCAGCAGGACTGCACTGCCTGTGGCCCTGGCAATGCCATAAAGCAACCTCAACCTTGCCACAGATTTGTGCCCTGAGAACATATTGCTTTGCTGCGGTGATGCCTCCTCCTAAATGGTCTCCGTGAAGCGAGCAACACCTTTCTTCGTGGGGAGATGATAACTCACAGATTACAGGTGGGGTAGGAGTGATGCAGTCTCAGAGCCTTCCTACAGCCAAGAATTAGTGCTGCTGCTTTTTTCTCCTTGACATAATTTCTTCTCACCTTCCTGGGACCACTGCCATTGCTTCTTACCCCATGGATCCCCCTCTGTTGCTTTTTCAACCTTGATTTCTTCTTTTCATCATGCCCACCCCTGCTCCGAATTCCTGTTACTGCTTTTTGGCTTTCTGGGTCTTCACCAGGCCACTGTGGTTTTGGGATCCCCTGTAAGTGCCAAATGGGGTGTTATTTTTTAATAGTCATCATGATATCACATTACCTAGACAGTCAGCTAGTGACCCTGGGGCTCACCGAGCAGGCTCCTGCACAAACATGGGACTACAGCAGTCTCTGCTCCAGAGGATTTACAGTCCAAAAATAACATAAGAATTGAAAAAGGATAAAGTGAGATCGTTGAGAAAGGGGAAGCAATGAGACAGTGCTGGCCAGCAGAACAGACAGTCATCTCATCAGTGTCCTCTGTCATTGAAAATAATCCTCTCCCTTTCATACAGGTTATTATGGGAAATATTTCCTTGTGCAATACACAAGTCCATTTATTTCCAGCCTTGTCTGGAAATGCAGTGACTTCCTTCACTATGTGGTGTGACAAGTCAATATATTATATTTCTATTTTGAAAAGAAGAAGAAGCGAGAAGGGTTATCATGGCAATAAGGGTTTCTTTTCCACCTTCACCATTGCTGACTTGTAATCACAAGATAAAACCTGCCACGAGCCTTCTCCTTTTGCATCTGCTGTTTGACAGTGCCCATCCCACTTCACAGTGCTCATGTGGAAGCCTGCACACAGCAATGCAGCCCAGGCCCTGAAATCTCCAGGGCTGATTGCATACCTGAAAGCCATGTGCTCTGTGCCTGTCAGGCTCGTTGGTGCTCACTTTACACAAGAGGGGCTTAAAATGTAGGCAAGTTTTACTCTAAGAAGAAAAAGGGATATGTTCTGAATGAGAAGGTAGGGGACAAAGTTGTGAAAGAAAAGGTTAAAATAAGAATTAAAAAAAAAATAATTTGGAAGTGTATGTGAAATGGCTCTGTGTCATGAACTACTATTTAAGCTGCCCTGATCTATAAGAAAAAGGGGTAGTTTGGCAGAATATGATAAGAGATAAGTAAAAGGCAGACTTTTTTAAAATTAAATCTGGAAATAAAGGCAAAATAACAACTCAGTAGCTGTCTGAGTATACTCTCAGATTTGAGCAGTATGACCATCTGCCCTGTTTCCCTGTCGCCGCTCATCATGGCGTTTCCACTCCGCAACACCACCTGAGAAACCATGCAGTGCCAGAATAGCCACTGAACATACCTCCTGTCACTTCCATAATTGTCACTTTCTTTTCATCTTTTCACAGGGACCCCACATAGCTTATTAATAATGCAAACATGGTGTTTGCAATCTGCTTTTCTAAATGACTTTGTTCTTCTTTTCCTTGTCAGTTTTGGGAGTCCTGCTGCTACAGTGAAATTTCCCAGTTTCAATGTATCTGTAAATGCATGCTCTGGAAAAGAGATGTTGGAGAAAGAGCTGCTAGTGTCTGTCTCATTTCTGTCCTAAGGGTCCTAAAGGAAATAAAGGAGAAAATGGCAGCCCAGGACTCCCTGGCTTCACAGGACCCCGAGGACCACCTGTAAGTATGTCTGGGGATTGATTAGACCCCCTAATTGTCTGCTTTTAAAGGTAGGACTGATGAAGGTAGAACACAGTCATCTGTAATTGGGTAAAAAGCATAGGCAAGAGATCTGGCAGATCCAGAAACCAAAGTCTTTACTTCTAAATGAAACTAGAGTACAAAAATGGCATTTTTGCTATGGACGAGCATCCACAATCTCATTGACTGAGCTGGTACCTGTCATTCAGCCCTGATATTGTGTGCATTAATCAAGTTCATCTTCTTAATATGGGTATGGGTATTTGAGTTACTCAGGCTATAACTCTTCATGGACCCCAGAAGGGCTAAATAGGGAAATTTTAAGTGCTGATAATATATAGGTAATTTACCAGCAACAGAGGTACATTGCAATTAAAGCATTCATATCTCTCCCAAAGTGATATAAAATACTTATACACGTGTAAATATCACAGCCTTGAAATCCAATATTTTTAGCCCTTCCAAAGTGAGTGAAACACGTTACATTCCATTGGAAGGATGGAAAAGGTGAATGTTAGGTAAATATTTTTGTTTCTAGCTCTGTTGTGACATGAAATGAGATTTAAAAGGTTTTCATATGAATCTAGCAGAGCTGAATCTTCCACAGGATGATTTTCTTTGTTTTTTTTAATGATTGGAAAGGGAGTTTCATGATGAAAAGAGGAGAAAGAAATATTTAATATTTCTCTGGAAAATTCATTTAAAGCATCAAAAGTGGTGGTCATTTAAAACTGAAGCGGCCCTAAGGAATACTCTGATGCTGCCTAATTTGGAGCTGATGTGATCACACATCTGTGATTAGTTACATTGCTCATGCATACGTGGATGTATGCCAGTGCTGTCGAAGTTGTTATATATGCTTCCAGGTTATGGGAAAAATACATGTTATAGATATGATCATGTGTGTGGATTGTAAATGGAATATAAAGACAAATCATTCCATTCATGATATGGGAAAGTGGGCAGAACTTTAGCAATAACTAGATTAGTGTTTGCTTTGCTTTACCAGTGCACTTCAGGACTCCAGTGACTTTTTTTCTATGGAAAAGCTAAAATGCAAAGATTGCATTACTTAAATATCACACTATAAATGCAGAGCATAGAAAAAATTATCCTAATAGGGTGCTTGTTTAAATCGAGGTTATTTGCTATTGGGGGTTGGACTAAATAACCTTTAAAGGTCCATTCCAGACCAAAACTTTCTATGATTCTGTGCTTCTATGTTTCTGTGATTTTGTGATTCTACAATATTGTTCTGAAACACAGGCAAGTTTTCAGGCTCCAACTTTCTTTATCACTGGCTCTGTATCCATTTTCTCAGCTGGTGTAATACAAAATGCTACCTCTTCTTCCAGAATTTACTTCCTTCACATCTTTAGACTATGGCTATAACATTGGCATTGCTTAAACGAAACCAGCCCAAGTAAAATGTACAAAGCTTTGTGAAACATCTGTTAAAAAAAGGAATTAAATGTATTGACAGCAGGAACACACTGTCAATGAAATATCTGTCCTGATCTCAGCTGGTTCGGTAGAAATGGCTTCCTTTTATTTACAAATACTTACACGGTATGCAGCTTTACTAAAAAATGCTTTATAAATAGTAAATGTGTCTTTCCAGGAATAACCTATAGCAGTAGGCTAAGGATAAATCACCCAAACCCTCTGCTGTGTAGCAGAAAACTTGGGCTCTAAAAAGAAAGCAAAACTTATAGTTATTAGGTAGGGTCTTTCTTCCAACTCCTTGCAGTGTGGTCCTAAATTCCCTCTCTGTATCTCTCAGGGAGAAGCAGGAGAGAAAGGTCCTCCCGGAAAAGAGGTAAGTTAAATTCCCAGTTGTTTCACAGTAGGGCTGATGTCTTAGGAAAAACACATCAAGGATGCTACCTGGGCTGCAATAAATGGCTTTTTTTTTTTTTTTTTTTTCTTGAATGTTGGTATTTGAGAGCAAACAGGGAGCTCTCAGGAATCTGCGGGGACTGGCAGGGAAAGAAATTTTCCCCAGGTAATAAGAATCATTGCAAAGGCAGGTACTTTATTATTTACTGTTATTATGGATAGTTCTTTCATGCTCTCTCTTATTTTGTTGCAGGGTGCACCAGGGAAACCAGGTGAAATTGGCTCCAAAGGAGAGAGGGTAGGTTGGAGATTATTACTAGTTATTTCATCATGTTGAAATAAAAAGAGCTATTTTGAGTTAGGGGCTGAGAAAGGGGTCATTCAAGAGTGAAGAATAGCCTGTAGAGATCTGCTGTGCTCCCCACCCTCCCATCCTTCTCTTTAATCATTCTCTGTCAGTAATAATTTGTGGATCATTTGTAATGCACCAGATGTTGTATTCAGTAACTTTGCCAGCTCAGCTGTTTGTGTTTTGCTGTGCTTGGAAATCAGAAGTTTGTCTCTTATTTTGTGGTGGTAACGTTGGTTTTTTCACTTAGGGAGAGCCTGGCATCAAAGGCGAAAAAGGCCCTCAAGGAGAAAAGGGCCCTCCAGGTGATCCTGGGATACCTGGTCATAAAGGCCATCCAGGACTGATGGGTCCCCATGGACCCCCAGGAGACACTGGGCAAGTTGGACCTCCCGGTCCTCCAGGACAGCCAGGATTTCCAGGACCAAGGGTAAGACTGCCAGAGAAAGGCTTTGTACAGTAATTTTACTGCCACAGTGTGTGATTGGAAAAGTACCTAAGATAACAGTAAGGCTGAAGGAAACCAGAGTAAGTGTGTGTGATATTGGGGAGGCAATGTTTTTATCTCTTGATATGTAAAAAGGAGAGCTATAGTGTATCTCAGAGATGTGTTGTGGGGCTGTTGGTAGGAGAGTTGAGCAATCCAGACCTATAGCCAGTCCCTGACACCATATACCCCTAAAAGCCTAAATCAGGTCAGGTGACTATGCCACGGGTTTGGAGTCTGAAAAAGCTTCTTTCTGTAAGGGTTTTAATGTATAGCATTTCATACAGAGGTCTTACACCTTCCTCTGCTGCTGGTTGTTATGAGAGACAAAATGCTGAGCCGCAGAAAGGTCACTGCTCTATTCCTGGAAATCCTGGAGTCAGCTCATCAGAATTCATGAAATCCTATTTTTGTTTAATATTCTCTTTCTTTTTTTTTTCTAATGGGAAACAGTCTCAGAGTGCCTGAAGGTAATGTTCGTAGAAGAATGAGAAAAACTACCAACACTAGTGAAGCCACTATGCCCACCCTGAGGATGAATTTGAGATTACCTCAGAGGGGAATAAACAGTGAAATAATCTCTGATGTAAAAGCTGGTAAATTCTAGACAAAGCACTTCTTTGTGTGTCTCAACAACACAGAGTTTTGATGAAATCCAGTGATGATTATGGAGGCTTAATGCAGTTAATAGGGTTAAAACTAGGAAGGATAATTTGTAAGCCTTCAGTGTATGTCTCACCATCATGTTTACTTACTGGGATATTTGCTAAGAGCCATCACAAATGATTAGTACCTAATGACAAAATAGTTTATTTTGTCACCAACAATTAGATCTTTTTCTCATGCAAAATTTGTGTCCGGGAAGGGTGGGGAGGCAGGGGGGGGGGTGGGGTGGGTGGGGGGGGTGGGTGAAGGCAGCAAACAGACCAACTCTGTACTTACCAGCAATGTTGGTTAAAATTGAAATGCCTTTTAGCTATTTAATAAAATCTATATTTCTTAATGAAGAGTAACTTCTGATTCGAAAGACCTCATGAGGGTTTTATAAACATAGAGGACACATGTTGCATCCTTGTATGCTAAAAGGGTAAGTGTGAGGGAAAAACCACACTTTCACGCAAATAGCTCATACACAAAAGAATCCAGTCTTTAGGTTGACCGGAAGTATTTTCAAAACTGGCAGAAACTCAAAGAATAATGTTAGCCAAAAAATGAAAAGTGCATTTCAAGTGAAACATCTTGCTTTATAATTTATAAAAGAAAACATTTGGCCTTGGTGGTTCAAAATAGGTTTTTTTTTAAATATAGTCACATTTTTCCTTTTGAGTTTATGCAAAGACAAGAGTGTGGTTACCCTAAACCCACTTTTGTTTTATTTTCTTGGAAAGCCACAACCTAAAAAATTCTCCTTCCAGCTACCAAAAATGCTTTCATCATTTTTTCAGTTGCATCATCCAGAGTTGTTGTTCACACAGCTTTGAGTTTTGACAGCTATTACAGCTGTTTGACAGCAATGTTGCACAAAAGAGCTGAGAGAGGGGATGGAAGATACTGTCCCTTGGAGGCTGTGTAGGGGACCAAGGCCAGGCAGACACATTCCCTGTCTCCTTTCAACATCCTGAAATCAGGCCGAAACTTTTACTCACTTGGAAGAATGGGTATCATAGGCATAAAATGGTTTCTGTTCCCTGAGATAAGGCCCGTTGGCAGGCGATGCATTCGATATGAGTGTTTATAGCAAGTCTAGATAGCCACCTTAACTACCCTGGGGCCACACATGCTTCTCTCTGCAAGGAAATGTGCAATGCTGAAAAACGAAGTAGGCTTTCCCCTATGATCTAGTAGGGCAGAGGACATCTCCTTTTTTTATTTCTACTACTTCTGGTATGAGTGTATAGGAGGGAGATTTTCCCTATGAAGGAGACGAGGACAGTGTCCCAACTATGCCCTCTGATCAGGCTCCCTGCTTATATCGAGTCCATGGCTTGCCAGCAGCTTTGGAATTGTGGATGTTTTGAGTCCCTTTACATTCTTCTTTCAGGCAGTCCCTGCAGTTCTGTGTATGCTGAGGGTGATGAAATGCAACCCACTAAACTCTTTGTGGAGGGTTTAATTTGCACATCCCCTGGCTGTGATCGTTATGTCTTGTTATTGCTGTGATTATTACTCTCTAGGGGGAACCCCCATCTCTAGAGACTTTGAGAAGGCTCATCCAAGAGGAGTTAGCCAAGCAGCTAGATGGTAAGTAATCAGCTCTGGGATGCCAGAAGATATACCTGAGAGTATGAAAGAGACTTTCCATAGCTGTGGTGGCACCTGAACCTCTCCTGCTTATGGAAGGCCATGTTGCAACAAGCCTGCCTGGAAGGAGGAATGTGTAAAATGAAATGTGCTTAACAAGCTTTACCATTCTCCAGCTTGATGTTCCCAGCAATAGCACAGAGGCTTTCTCCCTTCTTCAGCCCAAAGCCATTGCCTCTACCAAGCACCTCACGGCTTTTTGCTACCAAAACAGCCTTGCTGAGGACTCGTTCCTGGAGATGCCTGGGCTGAGATGGTAGGACAAGAGAAGATACAAATTCAAACAGATTAATTTGGAGTCCTGGAAGAGAAAGTAATCAGAGTAGAATGTAAACTTTCTTTTGAGGTCCCAGCTGGAAGAGAAATGTTTCTGATTTCTGGCTGTGACATTTGATGCTCATTGGTGTGAGAAAAGGGGTGGGATGGATGTAGGCTGCTGCTTCTCTCAAAGTACATGAACTGCAGACCACTACTGACCCCATCTACAGTGAAATGCAGAGCTGTAGTGCTGCTTCTCACACAGCTCTTGGAGCAGCTGACATATAGCTGCAAGCATTTTCCTCCATGCCAAAGATCACGGTTCAATCGAGTGATTTATTTGAAGGATTTTATTTACACTCTCTCAGACTTCAAATTCCATGCCAATCTAAAAGCATTCAAGATTTTGGATCAATGAAGAGAAGATAAAAAATCCCTTCTCCCTCTATTCTGTAGGATGTTTTTGTGATGCTGAGTATGTCTTAAGAGCTCTCTAGGCTGTTCAAGGTCTTAATATGGAAGTGGCAAGCAATGTGCCTGTTTGGGAACCGGAGAATATGCTGACACAGGGAGCTGCCTTAGTTACAGTTTCTAACTTCACAGACAGAGGTGGGTTAGATTTAACTCCACATGTGTAACCGCCCAGAACAAGAGAAGTAAGCTTTGTCCCTACAGCGCAGCCATGTAGCATCTCACTCGGTGTAGCAGAAGCAGTGAAAATAAGCTATTCTTTTCAGAGCAGCAATAATTCCAGTTTGGCAGAAATCCACCAGCTGCACAGCTAAAGGAAAGGACATTTCAGATCCTTGGTGGACAAGAAGCAGAGGATGAGAGAAGTGTTTAGTATTAAGTATGAGATTTAGGAGACTTTTAAAGCCACTGAGAAATGAGGCTTAAATAATTTAGAGAGGGTCAAGGAGGCACCATCATGGCTTATGGGGAAGGATTGTGTGGGGACAACAAATGGGTGGCCCTGAAAAATTGAGCTGTGATAGTACCTGGACTTTACTGGGCCACTGGTTCTGCCTCTCCATCTCTCGGGGCACTGACCTTTCAGTCTAACAAACCCATTTCCCTCTCTTCACAGCAAAGTTAGCCTATCTCCTGGCTCAGATACAGCCTGCACATGTAAAAGCATCCCATGGTAGACCAGGACCTCCTGGTCCCCCCGGGAAGGAAGGACTCCCAGGAAGAACTGGCCCTCCAGGAGAGCCTGGCCGGCCTGGGCAGACTGGGTCTGAAGGGCCACCTGGACCGATTGGTCCCAAAGGTGAGTAAAACTTGGAGTGTTTGGGCAGTCCGATAAAGGAATGTGACCACCACACCTTGGTGTCCGCCTCTCCTGTTAGTAGCACCTAAGTGGTCCTCAGAATAAATGTGTTAGAAGCAGCCTCGGTCTGTTGAACCAGAGGTGGTGACTGTGACCAACCTGGTATGTTCCACCTTTGGCCAGAATTGGAGTGGGGCGAATCTTCATTCCCACTTAACATCCCATGTCAGAGGATTGGCCACAATTTGGAACTATGTTTAACAAATATATTGGCTTCAGTGTGGATAGAAGAGCTGTGTAGTTCTATAGATCATGCTCATCAGTTCATTACTTTTCTTTCCCTCTCTACAGGAGAAAGAGGGGCAAAGGGTGAGAAAGGAGACACTGGTGTTGGCCAACGAGGGGAAATAGGTCCTCCAGGAATTCCAGGTGTGTTTATGCAGAACACCCCACAAAACACATCACCCAGAACAGCTACAAGGACACAGGTCTCTGCCATAGATGATCAGGATAACATAAATACGGCATACACGATTACTGGATAAACTGTGAATGGTCTATCTGCCCTTACAAGGATCTTGTGATCAAGCTGAACCCAGAGATCTGGGCAGCTTCAGATGTTGTGACAGATCATATCCAGCACCTGAGCCTCAGACATACAGTTCATGCTTTACCTTTGCTGACAAAGAACAGCAAATGTATTTTGTTTCTAATCTGAAATTAGGAGCCATTGATCAGTTTTGCCTTCACCCTGCTTTGTTGGGGGAGGAAACTCTGGGAAGCCTTCATAACTCCATGGTCTCCATTTGGCATACTGGCCCTGCATTGCTTTAGAATAAGAATGGACCCACTATGCTTCGTACAAATGAGTTGTCTCCCAAAGATGGCTCTTGCCTCAAGCTTTCCCATCCTCACCTCCTCTCTATGAGGACTGTGTGTCATTAGTTGGCTTGAGCAGCTGTATGGCTTCAACATGGTTATAGAGGAAGAGCAGTCATAGCAGAGTTGTGCAGCCCAAGGATGCCATAGGGGGTGGAAATCTTTCTTTCAGAAGTGACACACTTGTCATATCCTTGTAGATACATGCTAGCCAGACCCAAATCTGTGGAAGCTGATGTCCAGGTGATGTGGAAGCTGTATCCCAGGATGGCAGCAAACCCATCTCCTGTGATGTTACACTGCTAAGTCCTGCACCCTGGGAGTGTCACTCACCAAGGGCATTTTGGTTGTATTTTAGGTCTCCCAGGGGAGCCTGGCTATGCCAAAGATGGGATGCCAGGACCACCTGGCCCTCAAGGTGAAGCTGGTGTACCTGGTCTCACGGGTCCACAGGGACCTCCGGGAGCCAACGGACAGTGTGACCCCACTCAGTGCGCTTACTATGCAAGCCTGGCTGCCAGACCTGCCAACGTCAAAGGGCCCTAGCATGCAGGGAGTATCCCCAGACTTGTTTTTAAAACTTGAATTCATCACGCCTGCTAAGAGCTCTCAGATGTCTTCAACTGTGTGTCTTTCATGGAAGGCCTTCTAAAGCCAACAAATGCTGCCGGTCGGTCAGATTATTTTTATGAATTATAATTATTATTGTTATTATCTTTGATGTGATATGTGAATTTTTTTTGTTTTCTCTAACATCAGGGCATATTACAACATTAAAAATAAGGGTTTTTTTCCTCTTTTGAACAACAACACAGTATTGATGCATTGTGTAGCTGTTGGTGCAAAACCATTCCAATGCCAAAATTTTTGTCTGTTACCTGGTTAATTCTTTCTAAAGCTTTACCCCTTACCCTTGAAACTGAAATAAGATCCTGCGCTGTGCAGCCCAGGGCATTAACTGTGAGACACAGGCTGATCGCAGGACTGTCGGTGCTATCTGCCATCCACATGGATGGGAGGAAGGCAAAGCCATGCCAAAGCTGGGGAAGAGGTCTCCAGTACATTCAGCTCACAATGGACAGACAGTTATGAACGGCCAAGGTTTGTTTCCCAGAAATTCCCTATTAAATGTAATGTTCTTCTTCCCATAAGTGAATCTGTATCCTATAGGACCTACTTTTTATGGGACCATGTGGGATCTCACAGTAAGGCCTAAAGAGACTACAGAGATGATCTAAACCTCTCCATTGTTCCTTGTACAAGAGTTTCAGTACTCAGAAGGTTTGGTCCTACCAGATGGAGCTCAGCTTCCTTCTGTCAGGGGGATGCCTCTGCAAAAAGCCATGATGCTGTCCTCCATCAGCTCAGGGATGTCAAACCCCCTTTTCATTGTCAGCACGCACACAGCTCCCTACCACTACTTCACCCAAAAATCAGCCAGAGGAGCACAGAGAATCACCTGGCATTAAAAATCTCAGGAAGCCAAGTGTGACCAACTTCACCGTTGTGGATGATCTGGTGTGATTATAACTTTGCAGGGTCATGCTTTAGAGGGTAGGTGAGAAGTTGCAGGCTGGTCTAGGGGAAGGTTGATCTCTGCTGAAAGGGTCAGAACAAAGAGGTCTTCAGAAATCCAGAGGTAATTTTGTTTGAGGGTGAAAGCAAAAATCCAGACACTGTCCCTTTTCCCATATCAGCTAATTACCAAAATCAACTTGAGAATGCAAAGTGAAAGTAAAGAGGGGATGGAGTCTGAAAAGACCTTCACAATCAGCCATTTGTGAGTTTAACCCTCTGACCAAGACAGTCACACCCCCAAAGGTGCAGATCTGAGAGGCAATCGGGCCTCGGATGTATATGCCAGCCAGCAAAGCTGCATTTTCAAAACTCTTCTGCACAAGGCAGTTTGTATGGAGAGATTGGAGTAATGAACCTGACACAGGCACCAAGTGCTGAATGTGTTTGGAAATTTCATCAGCTCTTTTGGAGATGGAAAAGAGGCACCCTGCCCTGCTGGCACGCTTGCCATATGGCACGGTGCTTCCAAGCCGGCTAAGCTGATCATAAACCACAGCTGTCTATACCCCAGAATCAGACCCCACTGCTAAAGCTCAGAGATAACCATTTTCCAGCCTTGGAGTCTTTTTCTCACCCAATAGCAGATACAATTTGCCTCTGCTTTACTAAAAAATGAAATTAAGTAAGTAATGTGTTCACATGCCAGGGTTAAACGAAGTCTTTACTGTGTAGCTCTCGGTGGTGCTATTTTTGCTACTTCCTATGCGAATAAACTCTTTGATTTGATTTTAGTGTCTTTTTTGCTATGGAAAGACCAATCAAAGTGAAAATATCATGAAGTTAAAGGCTTACTGCTTTTAAGTAACTCTCAATGGTATATCCGTTACTGTACCGCGTCTTAGGTCAGTGTGCTCTATTTCCGTATTAAGCAAGCGTGTTGATCACATTGCATTTAACAGCACCATTTTTCCTAGTGCAGGCTGAAGGAGATTTCATCCCTCCAGTGGTGAAGCAGAATGGGTTTTCTACGCAAGAGGTACCTCCCAACATGGCACGAGACATCATTTTCAATAAATGTGATGGCAATGAGCAGGTTTTATGGAGGTCAGACATGTTAACTGGGCCATGTTAAAGTGACATTTAATTCCTGTCACGACGGTGACTCCTCAGCCCCTGTAGGTTGTCTCTCATCATGTGTGTCTGCATGTGCCATGTGTGGCATAGACTTTAATACTCTCCAGTGCACCGTGTGAAGGGTAGATACATAATGATGTTCTGTTAAACAAATTTCAGGGTCTTTCACCCCTGTGAACCATTGCTTAGGGACATGGTTTAGTGGTGGGATGGCAGTGTTAGGTTAACGGTTGGACTTGATGATCTTAAAGGTCTTTTCCAACCTAAACGATTCTATGGTTCTATGAGATCATAGAATCGTGGAATAGTTTGGGTTGGAAGGGACATTTAAAGCTCATTAGTCCAAACTCCAGTGAGTGAGATAGCGCAGTGGTATCTAGCTGAAGGACATCGGGGGGTGGGGGGGGAGAAGGGGGTTGATAACCCTTTTCATTTGAATGTCTGTTGGAGCCACTGCCCAGAGTTTGTGTTAGGAACATGAGGGACACACCTGTATCTTTAATAGCAATTAGAAGATCTGCATAGGTTAGTTGCAGACTATGGCTCTGCAACTTTTCCACCCAGAAAAGGGGACGCAGCCTAATTCCCTTTGCTCCAGCATATTCCCTAGCATATGGTTGTCTGTTCAGTCTGTTCCCGGAGACACCCCAGACTGTTTCTGTGCCCTGAATTCAGTGGGTGCCATTTCCCTGCTTGTTCTTAAATCTCGTTTTCTCTCCAGCCAGTTTAGTGGCATTTACCAAGCATAATCTCTTGCTAGCGCAAGGAGTACAAGACACATGCTGCAGACCCAGATCAACCCCTGTGTTTATAGCCACACAGTTTCTGTGGGTACAATTACCAAAGGGAGGCTTCTATAGCTGCCACCTCTTACTGAAGGAAGCCCTATCTGAATGTGCCTAGAAGTCACCTGCGATAAAAGGTAAGAAAGAGGGGGGTGCATTTGCAAGCTCTCTGCCCTGCAAGCTCAAACGCCAAAAGCCGCAACAGTTTTTGCCTCAGTCTGTTCATGGGTATTTGCAGTGTTTGGAAAAGTGGCCTGAGATTGCTTTCCAAATTAGATCTGCCATCTGGGCAGACAGTAAACCTGCAAGTACAGCCCTGGGCATGGTCAGAAGCTGCCCTCCGGAATATGCAGATGCCACTGTGCCCGAGCAGGTGACCCTCCGTGCTGGAAGGTGACAAGCAGACAAGTATTGCTCTGCCCAGCATTTTGCAAGGTGACCACACAGGCAGGAGGTGGCAGATAGGGCAGGGACGGTGCTGATGGCCTCTCCTCTAACTGCTCTTGAATAAGGGAGGGCTGTGGCTTTTGCACCTCAGTGCTCCTCTCTGCAACAAAACAGTTGATACATCACCATAAACTCTGTTCAGAGTCTGAGGTTTAAACCCGGATATACGCTGGGTTTAATAGGCTGATATTTTCGTTGGATTTTGGTTTGGCTGGTCCTGTGGCAAGAGAGGATATTCAAAGCCCGCCTGGACAATGTCCTGTGCGACCTGCTCTGGGTGAGCCTGTTTTAGCACGGGGTTGGACTGGATGATCTCCTGAGGTCCCTTCCAACCCCTGCCATTCTGTGATTCTGTGATTCTGTGATTCTGTGAAATGTTTGTGTTTTTTTCCAGACAAACAATAAAAATGCTGTAGCAGCTAAGCCCAAGCTTTGCGCTCTGAGCACAAAACTGTCTGGGAGATAGGCATAGCTTTTGCGTTTGGGGCAATTAAAAACAGTATATATAGAGGGGAAAAAAAAAAGAAAATAGAGTTTACTGATGGATCAGTCTTTTAACTGGAAACTGGCCAAGCTCTGCTCTGCTATAGATTACATTTTGGCAACTTCTAGAGCAGGAATTTCCCTAGGCTTGGGTGCCAGAGACACTGACAAGAGGACTGACCCAGGACCTAGGGGAGTCTTTCCAGATCTGCAGTGGGTGACCCTAGGGGTGGTTACATATCACATCAAATGATGTAAGATGCTTATGTCTAGGCACCCAAGTCCCATGCCCAGTCTCTCACAGTGGGATTCAGGGTCAGGCCATGGCACCTGCACTTTTGTGGCTGCCGTGTGAGCTGTGGAGCCTGGAAAGTGAGTCAGCTCATCCTAAAGCAGGCAGCTGAAGCACACTGGGCTGTGTTGCTTACATTAACTCCGTCTTAATGGAAAAAAAAAGGCTTCTGGTAACTGTCTTTATCTCCCACCATTACTGACTCACATCCCCACTGAGTTGGTGTGGGGTTATATGTGTTACAAATGATGAGATGCTGGCTGCTATGTGACTAGCAGCCAGGCAGCTCAGAGGCAGAGGAACAAGGCTATGGCACAAAACTGTACTGTGCTTGTGCCAGGGAATAACAGGAAAATTTTCTTAAAATGACTGCACTAACATAGTCTGAAAAAAAATCTACTACCACCTCTTTCAGCCTCCATGAGCTGGAGTCCAGCACTGCTGAGGGTTGCTGCTCCATGGCATAGGGAGGAAGAGCAGCAGGACAGAGCCAGCCTGGGGTTGAGGGCAGGCTCTGGGCCCGCTCTGCAGCCCAACCTGCAGCCCTGCATAGGGATGAGCATCCATCCAAGAACATGAGGAGCCCTCCTTGCTGCTGCCTCTGCAGAGCCAGCACTGCTGGGGAAATGGTCTCTGCATCAGCCACCCAGTTGCCTCCTGTATCCCAATTTCAGCACCTGTCTGAGGTCCTTAGGGTAACAAGGGTCCATCGAGTCTGGACTTCCCTTTCAACACCTTTGTAAACGGTGAAGTTGAATTAAGAAAAGAAAGCCTGCTTAGCTTCATCAATCTGGATTAAACCTGGAAGTCACAAATACAGATTTTTGACTTCCCAATTGTGAAATGAGAACAACTGATTAGAAAAGCATGGATCCATGATGAACAAGAGACTGGTTTTCAGAGCTGCTTTGCAAAGTAGATTTTTGCTGTAAGGGCTAACTTCTGAACACCTTGTATAGCTTGACTCAAGAATATTGATGCTGGCAATATTCTCATTGGAGTTTGTCTGACCTGAGAATGAGAATATCCTGCTGAGTCTCCAGGGGGATTGTGTGTTGAAAATACAGGCTCTTTCTTGTTATTTCGGATTTTGGATCATGAACTTTAAGTTAGAAAGCACAAGGGAACAATTTGACAGAGGGACATTAATCATGCTCTGACACTCCCGGTAAGCCAGCAATCAGCATCAGGAAGAAGGCTGTCCTACAAGATGGAGCAGAAAAGAACCTGACACCTTAGTAAAGGAAAACCAGGGTCAATGACCACTTGTGAAAAAGTGCAAGAGGAGAACAGTGCCCAACGTCACAAACCTCTGTCTCTGACCATGGCTTTGGCTCTGCGTTGAGGTGCTGTCTGAAAGACTCGGGTTTTGATTTGAGGAGATAAGAATGTTTAAGCAGAAGGCAGCACACACAGCAATTCAGTTTATTTCACAGGACAGATGTATTTGACAATGTGTTCTCAGAAATACATTCTTCCCCTTAGTAATGTGGGAGATGGCTTTCGCCCAAGTCTGAAATGACTCTTACTGGAATAACTCCTTCAGCACTTTCTTGATGGGAGTCGAGTTTAATTTTAAGTCTAATTTTTATGTTTAATAATTATGGTTAGTCTGTCATTTCTGGTAAGCAACTTTCCCTTGCAAGTGAAAATCTCACTTTTCCTTGGCTGCTGTATTCATCTCTGATGTGTGTCTCTTTCCAAGTTATTGTGCCCATTCTTACTTATGAACAACTATTAGACTTTGCTGTGTTCTGCTGAACCTTCTTAATGTAAAATGTCCACCCTTCCTTGATGAAGCTAGCACAGCCTTCAGACCCTATTGACGTTAATGATGAGCCTAAAGAACAGAAGTAACCACTCGCAGTGTCTCCAGGATCTGCTCATGCAATTGTGCGCCCAGCTGTGATAGCCCCATCTCAATAGCTTGTGCAGTTCCTAGGGGAAGCCCAGTGGGCCTGTCTCCAGCTACCAGCATCCCAGGGGCTTATAATACCAAAGCAGCCTCATAACATTGCTTGATAGTAGGCAACTGATATAGATTTCTCTTACAGATGCTGAAAATGAATCTGGAGGAAATTCAGGGCTTGATTTCAGTAGGGTTTTT
This sequence comes from Gorsachius goisagi, assembly GCA_018403395.1. Lineage (NCBI taxonomy): Eukaryota > Metazoa > Chordata > Aves > Pelecaniformes > Ardeidae > Gorsachius > Gorsachius goisagi. Next base: position 17,040 of record BOSO01003989.1, on the reverse strand, counting down.
GCACTCTGAATCCAAATTAAGAATAACAGCCAATATGTGACAGCCCTGAAAATCTGTTTATAAGAGTAAAACCCAATTAAAGACAGCAGAGCCTAAAGTGCACATTCAGGGAGCTGAACAACGATCCCGAAATTCTCTTGTCAGCATCTTCTGGACAGAGGGCTCCCAGCACTTGACACTCATCTGTGCAGCCACAGATGCCCCTGGTGCTGGGATACAGGATCCCTGGAAACTCAGCACCATCCTGGGCCAAGGAGATCACAACAGAGCAGGCTGGAAAAGCAAAGCTGATGTGCTCCACCTCCACAAGACCTGACATGGTAGAACTGCTTACACCATACCTCTAACACATTGTCTTCTACCTTTAGTAGCCCTTGGGAGGCTGCGGAGACCCCCCCCTCCTTGAAAAGCATTTTAAATGGTTGTGCTAAGCATTTTTTAGCTGAAAGCCTTAAGGATTAGAGAATGAAGTAAAAGAGGTGGGGTCTTTCAGCCTGAGGCTTTAACCCCACAATTTTCTCCTTCCAGGAGAATGCCCTACTCTCTACATTGCATGCTGTGCTAAGTGGCTTGGGATAAACCTGGCATTTTACGTCTCCTATAAAAGCTATCCCGGTGAGGAATAAAAATTTGCTTTTAAATATGCCAGAGCAAGTGCAGAGCAAGAAAGACAGTATCTCTGTGGTGAAGGGTTTCATACACTCATCAGGGAGGTGAAGGACTTCCAGCTTTCAAAATTTATTCTTTATTGTGTTTACTGAATGTTAAAAGGCCAAACTGACCTGAGGACAGGATCTATTAATGGTTCCCAGCTCTCAAACCACCAGCTATGAATCTGTCTTCTTCTTGTTCCATTTACTACGTGCTTTATCTTGTCTTGTTTACCATGTGCTTTGTCTACCCAGCCTTTCTGCTTCCACTGTAATCCCTGGGGACTGACCAATGTGAATTCCTCCGACATCGGCACCCTAGGTGCTCCCAGAAGGAGTGAGCTACCCACAAACAAGGATTTGAATCAATCTGCTGAAAAGCACAGGCACAGCACTGCTGTTTCACTTTTTAAACACTGGCAGGTATTTGCCACCAGCTCACTGGCTGCAATCACAAAAGGCAACGTCATAGCCCAGGAGCTGGGGTTTGTGTGTGCTGCAGAGCTGGAAGGGAAACACCTGATCAAGCGCGAGTGCCAAGTGTTTACTCAGTTGGATGTATCTGAGCAACTCAAAAACTTTGCATGTGTGCTGGTAACGTGCCTGACAGAGAGGAAAGCTGACGGAGGACCTCGATCCACCAAGAACCTCGTAGGTTGTCCGTGGGGTGTGCAACAAGTTGTCAGCGACTCTTTCAGTTCAACCAGCCACGGTCCTGGTGGCTCCATGGACACAGCTGCTTCCTTTGTGTGTGCCTCTAGAGGCTCCGATCCACTTTGGAGGTACCTTACAGAGCATGATCCGAAGCATGAAGGGAAGAAGAAACTCAAGATCTCAGGCAGAGAGCTGATGTCGGTTCCTGCGCAGGTCTTTGGCTTGGACCAGCTGCAGGTCCTGGAGATGAGCCCAGAACGAGAGAGCTGCCTGAGGTACCGGATGGAGCTGCTCCCCCGAGAGATCAGCCACCTCAGGAACCTAACCTGCCTCTATGTGGATTCCAACAACTTGAAGAAAATCCCTGCTGAAATTGGCACTTTGAGTCATCTGGAGAGGCTCACTCTGAGCAACAACAGCCTGAGCTCGCTGCCTCCAGAAATGGGGGCACTTCAAAAGCTGCGCAGCCTCCACCTTGCCAACAACAGCCTGACCGAACTGCCTCCACCCCTCTGCCAGCTGAGGAGCCTCACCTTTCTAGATGTGAGTGACAACAAAATAGGCACAATCCCCTCCAGCATTCAGCATCTGGAGAAACTGGAAACATTGCTGTTGCTCTTCAACTCACTGGAGAGTCTGCCCGAGGATGTCTGTCTTTTAAGGAATCTGCACACGCTTTGGTTGGGAAACAACCATCTAAGGTCCCTTCCAACAAGCTTTGGGGAGCTGGTGAACCTGGATTGGGGATACAATTACTGTTCGTGCAACTTTGAGGGGAATCCACTGGAAAGTCCTCCCCCTGAAGTCTGCAGCAGAGGCCCTGAAGAGATCAGAGACTATTTCTTGTCATTTTTTAGGACTCAGAGAGACTAGACAACTGGTGTCAGTCCTCACAAAGTGACTGAGATGGATTTATTCTGTACAAATCAACTGCAGAAGTGAAATGTGTTTCAGATGAAAAAGTCTGGTAAAAATAATTCTGTGGAGCTCAGAAGCTTCCTCTCTGCTGTACCGTGATTCCTCTGGCAGTCTTTTTCTTGACACTAGTATTGAACAGCAGTGCATACCTTTCAAAAATTCATCCAGGGACAACTATAATCTTTTTGTTATTTATAGTTGTGTAGATCTATCTCAGAAAATGTTGTGGCCAAACATTCAGTCTGAGAAAATGAACAATAGCTTGTCTGAGAGGACAGAGTCAGGTAAACAACTGGTGGTACATAAATAGCAATGATCCATACTGTTTCTTTGCACGCTGCATTGGTGCTTGTGTCTGGACTTGAAGTACATGCAGGCTGAGATTTCTGGAAGCTTTTAAGGCCATACAGACTTGCAGATTTGGCTTTGCTTCAGATAGCTTAGAATCTGATTACTTTCCATGGTATTTTACATCCAACACACAGGTAGAATCAGCTCAGGCTTCTGTCTAGCTCTAGTTAAGAACCAACCTGAGTCCAGGTCCCACAAGGTACCATGCAAGCAATATCTCCTCTGCTTTGGCAGGACACAGTGTATTTCTTACCCTGCTTCTCCAGAAGAGCAGTTTCAGTGCAGGCCTATTGCATCCTCTGGAGGCACCAGGGACCTGGGGATGATGTGCCTGTCCCTCCAGAGCAGACCTCGGTGATATTGCTGCATGGAGCTTGATGATCCACAGGGGTAGCCCGGATTTAGTGCATGCAGCACTAGCAAAAAGGTTTCCACTTCTACTGAGGCTGGGAAAGTGTTCAGAGATATTAAAATATGAGTATGCAATCTTTCTGCAAGGCAACATTTCTGAGAAACCTTGTCTATAATCATAAAAAGCTTCATCAGTGTTACATTATGGAAATTTGCTGAGACTCTTTCTGTTTCGTTTTGCTCCCTCTTCCCCTTAGCCTCTCATCAGCATTTTCCTCCCACCTCTCATTAGCTTTGCTCTTTGTGGGCATTTTCTCTGTGGCTACTCCCTCTGACATTATCTTAGTGTTTCATTATTTTCGCATCAAAAGCCTCTCATTCACTTATAAACGCTTGCTTTTGCTCTCTCTCTCTCCTTTGTTTCCTATTTCTCCTTTGGCCAATGTACAGAAAGCTGCAGCTTTGTGTCTTTCCTGGAAAAAAGGAGGGCCTGAGTCAGGCCTGCTGGGAGATGAACATGTGCTTCCTACATTCAGAGAGAAAAGGAGAGAAAAAGCATTTGAGACACTGATGCATGGACCATTAAGTCTCTTGCTCAGTCATTTTCTTCTTCTTGTAGCAAAGATCAGCACAAGGAGAATAAGAGAACTGAACTGATGCTGAAGTTTTACTGGGTGGCAAAAGCACAACTCCAGGTATTCTTAGCATGGACTGATTTTTACACTGCTCTGACACTCAGTCTTCCCCTGACCTCTGTGAAACTTTCAAACCCGCCATCACTTTTTGGTGGTACAGCAACCAGATTCAGTATAGACGTAGTATATCACACAGTGATAAATCACCGTGTGGCAAAAATGGGCATGCAATAACGTCGCACCAGTTTGCTCATTTTTTCTGCAGTTGATTATTTCTAAGATGTGTGACATGGGAAAGCAAGGAGCAAGGGGACAGTAGTGCCTTGCTCACTTGGCTCTTTTTGTGGCAGCATGGACAACGAGAGATGAAGGAGCAGGACGATGAACTAGAAGTCCTTTACACTTGGTTGTATTCCAGAGCAGATTTGCAGCATGATAAGGGGCTGTGTAAGTTCCTGAGGCTGGTGTTAGGTCAGACAGAGGGTGTATCAAGGTGGCAACACTAAAGATGCTGAAGGACTAGGGTTTTGTTCCTCTTTCTGCCATTGATCCATTCTCTGGACTCAAACAGGTCTGCTGCCTTATTTCCCCATTCCTCCTGCCCCATTCAATATCTGTGGTCATCCTGCCTTTCTAAAGCTTGTCTAGTATAGGGCATGGTAGAAAGGCAGTGCTAGCAGTGAGGCACAAGTAAAGACAAGGTTATTCTCCTGTTTTGATTTCTTCCTGTGCAGGAATGAAATTCCAGTAACTGTGGTCTTTTTTAGAGGCTTGTGTCTAACATACAGAATCCTTCCAGGGAATCTTGGATGGGGCTCTGAGCAACCTGATCTAGTTAGCGGTGTCCCTGCTCAGTGCAGGGGGGTTGGACTAGATGACCTCTAGGGGTCCCTTCGCACCCAAAACATTCTATGATTCTATGATCTTAGACAAGTGGTAAGAGAGACAATTTCTCGTGTCTTGAGATGCTATCTTGTTTTTCTTTTACATTGCACAGGGTTTGGGTTAAGGATCCATTTCCAATTTTGGCTACCTTTCCCTTCTGCTTCTTGGCCAGTGACCCCCAAAAGGCAAACTGACTTTACCTTGTTTGGGGAGTTTATAGCATCTCACAGCTTTCACTTTTGGTTTTGGCCGACCAGATTTCACATGCATAGTTTAACTAGTCCCCTCTCAAAAACCCCACAGCTATAATTTATGAAGACTGATTGTATCTGTTAATAATATACCTGTCATTCCTGGGAGTGAAAGGAGCTAAAAAGGGGGGTTAAAGCCTGCATGAAAATGTAATCTTTAACAAATAGTGCCAATAACTTTGCTGTAATTCTCCAGTCTGTTGGGATCAAGGAAATTCTGAGAAATAAATGCAAGTGAGGGCACTTTGACCATACCATCAAGCTGCTTGAGCAGGCTGAATATGTTATTCAGCTAGGAGAAATTCTGTCCTGACACCATGCTGTCTGTCACCTCTTCCTCTCCCTTTGTCCTGGTTACTTCCAAAATGCCGATTCCCAAAGTGGAAACCCTGATAGTGCACATGCGCTGCAGTATTCAGGCATCTGTGCTAGCGGCATAGTTACGCAGAGCAATAACTAGATCTTGGTGTTGTCATTAAGATGGCATTAAAATCGAATCTCAAACTGCTTATCCTGTATTTGTTGTAGTATCTGAATTGTTGCTAAGCACCCTCCTTTGCCTGTGCTCATTAAAACTTCAAGCGTTAATATCAGAGAATGGCAAACTGCTAGGATATAGGCTCCCAGCAGAAAGACCTGTATATAACCCATACTTGGGGGGTAGAGGGAAGGAGGGAGAGGGGAGAACTGTTAAAGCTGACATTCAGCATTGATGGGAGTAGTACATGCATTTCCCTTCACCCCACACTCTAGTGAAAGCAGAGTGGTGTAGGAGAAGAACATTGTCCCCTGGAATTGCATAAGTCTTTCATTTGAAAAGTTTGAATTCTTGCAGCAGAACAGTAATGAAATGTAAAAGCAGTGAGTGAAAAAAGCTCCAAATAGAAATTCAGGAGAATAATATAAGGGCAGAGGGCTCTTTAATTTAATATACAAATGCGTAACACTTCACAAGCTGGTAGCTCAAGCCAGACAAGTTCTGACTACAGATAAGCTGCATATTTTTAATGCTGGAGAGTTCGCCTGAGGATATGACAGATTCTCCACCACCTGTATATATATAATAAAACCCACAGCCTAGCTCACCTGAAGATATGACTAATGCTCCACCTTGTTTTATGCAAAGTGAAAGTTGCAAAGGTTCCTTCGGTCTTTAAAAGATATATATATGGCTACCATCTGTAGCTACCATAAATCTAAAAGATTAGATCCTATACTTCTCTCTCAATTTGCCTCTGCATGAACTTCACCTTTTTACTTTGCAATGGCTACGAGCAATGCTTAAAGAGTTGAAGGTCACCAAGCCAGGAGTGCTCTTTCATGTTTGGCTGTGAGGTCTCTGTGTTGGCAAAACAAAAAGTAAGTGGCAGTTTCTGTTCTCATGATTTTTCTGGAGTCAGCAGCAGATTTCCAGTCTCACAAATGGAAGAGTGGTCCTGAATTCACTTGGAGTGGAGTTTAGCACCCACCAGCTTTCAAGTCTTTCAAAAGCCTTGTGATTGATCAATGAAATAGATTGCATATTAGCAGACATCAAAGGAAACACAACTTTGCAGACCCCCATAAAACACAAGACACTGCAGCTAGTGTCCTGTATACAATACAAACATACTTGATATCTGAAAGGAGAGTGCTAGCTCCTGCACGTGCTGTTGTCGGGGATCTGTCCCCAGATATTTTCTATGGGTTCCCTAGCCCAGGAGGGTATGCAATCAAAAGGCTGTCATCACTGAGGGAGGCCACTGTTCCTGCCAGCTGGATGGACCCCAATACTATCTGCCTTTCTGATTTTCTCTGTGTTCTGTAGCCTCATCTCAGAACTAGACAGTCCGACTTCAGAAATGACAATTTTCTGGTGATGCAACACTGAGTCAGTGCAAGAGACTCAGGTCTGACATGAATCCATGGGATCGATAGGTTTAATTATCATTGACTGCATACAGTCAGTCACTGTCAGAGGCACCAGATTCAATAGAATATGGTTCCCTACACTTGGGCAATGGTATCATAGGAGGAACAAAGCAATCTATCAAGAGCAAGGGCCATATTGTTCAGCACAGCAAATTGCAATGAAAGCCTAAGTAGCATATCTAATGAAGATCACTCTAAGCCATACAAAGAAAAGTTTTTAACTCTGGAGGAGTGTTCTGCCCGTGAACCAAGAGATAGGTAGTAAATGGTGCTTTAATAAATACCACATACAAGCCACGGGTTTCTTTTGTTTGTTAAAGATCTCAGCGGTTGTCAAGAAGCTTTTTATTTTTCTGCCACCCTAGGGAAACTGTAAACCGTGTTGCCATTCTCACTGCAATGCAAACAAAGTTTCCTTGAGCACTTCAGGCAGCAAGAAAATAGCAAGAGGGGAAGAAACTAATGCCACGAACAAAGCCCAGGTGCAATAGCCTACACTGAGTCTTTGTACTGAAACTCACTGGATTTTGCCAGACTTAAGTGTCTGATAAAGCCAGCCTGGAGCTCACTGCGGCTGAGACTCCCAAAGTGATCCCTTATCTTGTCATTTGGTGCATGAACTTTATGAGGGCTTGCATTCAGTAGGAGGCAATGACTCTCATATCAAAGGTATCGGTTCAGCTGGGGTCAGGCCATTAGCACAAAGTTATGTCTAAAAGATAAATCTTTCCAGTACTTTTCAAGTCTTAATGTTGAAAAGTTCAAACTGAAACTCCTTCCTGTAATGTAAGCTTTTTTTTGTTTTTTTGTTCCATTCCCTGGAGATTTATAAAACAGATTTTTATATTTCTCTTTGCAACATGCTTTTTATGTACGTGAAGCTTGTCGAAGAGCTTCTTATGAGACTTTAATTAACATTAAACAAGCACCAAGTCTGTCAGTCTTTCTGCTCTGGGCATGTTTCCCTCACCTCTGGTAGTGTTCTTCTCCTCTGGACTATTGCTACGCATCTTCACCGAGCAGTCACATTCAAAACTGAAAACAATACGGCATGTAAAGTCTTTCTAGTGCCAAAATAAGGACTACTGCACATCTTGAAAGTTATAACCCTGTTTGTTCACTCTTGTATGGTGGTGATTTCTCTTTTTTCACAAGCAATTCAGCTTGTCATCTATTGTGATACCACACTTTGCTACAGAGCTGTTATTGTCAAATTTTGGTATTGGTGTATTTGTAGAAGCTGAAGTGTGTAACCTTACACTCGTCCCTGCTGAATTTCAGCCTTCCCCCTCCCACCCCAGACAGGTTATACAATTCTTCAAAATCATTCTGAATTCAAATCCTGTTCTTACAATGCCTCCAAGCTTTATGCCATCTGAAAATTTAATAACCGTACTCCCTTTTCTATCATCTAATTCATTAATGAAAACACATGCCAGGATTGGATCCAGAACAGACCTGGCTGAACTCCACTTTCTACATCCTTCCTCTCTGACAAAGCACCACTGATAACCTTTCTGATACTTTATCAAACCAGCTTTGCACCCAATCGATCATTATCTCATCCAGACCATGCTCCTGTGGCTTGCTTATGAGAATGTCACATGCAACCATTTTGAAAACCTTAGTAATGGTAAGATTCATGACAGCTACTTTTCCTTTTTTTTTTTTTTAAAGCCTCTTACATTGCTAAAAGTGGAGATTAGATCAGTTCAACACAATTTATTCTTGACAAACCCACACGGGCTACTTGTCCTTGCTGCTACATGAAGCAGCTGCTGCTGCTGACTTGTTATCTTCCAAGTGCTTATGAAATGTGCATTTGTTCCAGAATTTTTGCAAGCTTTGAAGGCAGGTGAGCATTGTTTCCCATCCTTCTCCCCCAACAAAAACAAAAACAAAAACAAAAACAAAAACAAAAACGAAAGAACAAAAACAAAAGAAAAAACAAAAGAAAAAACAAAAACAAACAAAACCCCTCTTAGCTTAGACTATACATATTCCTTATAGCTACCACAACATTTTGGCCTTGCACAGACCTGGTGCTGTGTGAAACAACTATCTTTAATGCAACAGCCACTGTTGCTTCAGCCTCGGGAGAAAGATTCAAGGCTGCTCAGGGACCAGGACTCCAGTGGATCTCGTTAAAGCACAAGCAGATCCAGGCTGGAAGGATTTGCTAAGGTCTGTACCATGACATGGCCAGTCCTGATGTGCCCTAGGTGGCCCCACGGTGGTAGTGGAGGGCTACAGCTGCTCTTGCAATTTGGGAAATGCTGCTCAGAAACCTGTTGGAAAACATTAGATTCCATTTCCCTACTTGGTTGCTCTCCAGAGGACTTCAGCCTGGTCATGGTTCAGGGAAAATGCAGTCACTGGCGGGGGGAATGACACAAGTGTTGAGATACCCAATGCATTTTGGTCCTGTCTTGTCAGCTGGGACCTCTCCTTGGCTTTTCTTGCTGCATCCTATTTTCAAACAGATATCCTTAATTCTATTTCTTAGACTCGGAATGGTCCTGCATAGCATGCAGTTGTGTAGAAGGCAGCAGGAAACTGACAGTTCTGATCCTACAATAGCTAACTTCAGTAGCTCGCGGTGTGCATCTGTGTGTGTGTTCCCTGGGCACCTATGTCAACTAGAGGATATCAGCACCCTTCGACTTGTAAAAAAACGTGTTTCAGATCAGCCCAGACATCTTCTTTTGATCTAGATGAAAGGAGGATTCCTTTTTGTTCTCAACACTACCGCTGGCTGTTAGGTTCTCCCTTTCCATTGGGTCTGTACATTCACAGAACGAGTAGGAAAAAGTTAGCTTGCATAGGCTAAACATCTCCCAGACTGATTGCTTCTGTGTATTTTTCACACATAAAATACGGTTGGATTTCAGCTATTTCTAAACATCCACATATCAATAACAGCATGGTTCTGTGTCTGGTTACTATTCGCAGAGTTTCCCTTTCAGATGTAAATCAGGCCTTATCCAGACTGAGTAACTCTGATTTGTTCCTAGAGCAATAATAAACCTAAATTATCCCTTACTCCTAAATTTTTGGAGCTGTGAGGTTCAAGCACTTTGGTCATGCCCTTGATTCCGTCTTCTAGTGTTTGGTGGTGTCAGGGTTTGCACAACTGAGAAGAGTTGCATGGCCTATGGGATTGAGAGGCAAAGCTTCTCTGTAGAGCCCTTTTGAGCTAACATCTATAAAAAGGCTACCTGCCCTTCCAGTAAGTTAGACTTGATGACCCTACTTGTTTCTTCCAGTTTTGTGTTCTCTTTGATTATTAGATAATGTAAATTGATTCTCTGTGTATCTAGACTGTTTCTGTTTGAAATGTTTAAGGTTTTTCCCTGTAACTTTTTTTACTGTTGTTTGTACTCCACAGGCTGACGTCAATTCTGCACCATTCTGACACAGCCATAAACACTGGGATTTTTTTTTCTTTGTTTGTTTCCTAGAAAACTTTCGATGAAATTCACTGAATGAAACTAGAAAAGAAAATGAAAGCAGTTATATGATGCCATGGGTATGTGTGCTTGTGGATTCTGCATCCTCATTTAACAGAGCCATTAGGCAGATGCCCTGTACGGATTCCAGATCCTCGGCCTGTTTTAACATGCAAAGCACTTTACAGACTCTTCTGGATGTCATTGTGCTCATGCCAGGCCTTCAGATGTTTCTTCAGAAAGAAAGATAATAATGAACTGATAATGTACAGAAAAACTAGCACTTGCTTTATTTGAATTAGGTAGATTGTCCCTGGAAACAGCTTGCATTTCAGAATGGTAGAAAGAGCCTAAGCCAAAATTATCGTTTTCCTCTCTAGTGAACATCACATAGGATATTTGACAATTATTTTTCAAAATAAAATGTGTTTTTTTAGTTGCACAAGTCCTCCCATGCCCCCTTCCAAGAATTAAATAAGAACAGTGTTTTATTTCAGAAGTATCAAAAGTTTGCCATTAACTTTTCTTACTGCAGACAATAGTAACGAATCTGCATCTTATTTTCTTTTTCTTTCTGTGAACACTGCATGTATCATATATTGGCAAAATACAGGCATCCTTGTTGGAGAAAAACCTGAAGATTTTTTAATCTAATCCCCTGGATAAAATGAGGGTGGCTACAGGCATAACGTTAAGTTGATGTTTTCAGAGCTGGAGCTGTTAAGCTGCAGGATCATTCAGGAGTCGGCAAAGACTGATTCCCTCTTATCTGCAGGATCGACTGTAGTCATTAATCTCTGGCACTGACTGCAAAATGCTCCTTAGGCAAAGGGTCTCCCACCAGTTCCCACTGAGGACCCCTCCGTGTGATAGTAGTGCCGTACATTGCCAGCCTTGCTGGTGCTTCTTGGAGAAGAAACAATGACCTGAGGGACCCCAGAGCAAAGCTCTTCTCCAGAGGGATTCCCTGTAGGCCTGGCTCATGAGAGCTGACGAGTGTTTCCTGGAATAGGATGCTCTAAGGTACAAACTGCTCCCTGGGTAGGGTTGCTTATATATTTTCTGAGCACACTTGTCAGCAGGCTTCCCCAGGCATCTCCTAACAACCTGATCCTGGCTTGACCCCACAGCTGGGGAACTGTTACAGCGATAGGCTGCAGTAAGCTCTCATATTTAATATCTACCACAGAGAAATCAACCAGCTCAGCTGCGGATCCCTGCCTGTCGCTTGAATCTGCAGTCAGAGAGGTCTAAAACAAGTCTGCAAAAATTGAGGCCAAACAAAGTTTTAGAGGTGACAGGGGAGTATTAGTTGCACACCATGGTACTCAGTGGCCATTTCTGTATATGGCAGTCTATGCCTGTGATCCTCTGGTCAGTAAATATAGCTGGACTAGTTGGTCTGCCCCAGATACACACCTGGAAAAAAATCTGGAGGGTTTAACCTCCTGGAAATGGTGCCTGGAAGCACCATTCTTGTAGCACCAGACTGTTGCATGTACCCTGAGCATGTTGGTCAGAGCTTACAGATGGATTTGCCTATACATTTTCCTGAAAGTGAGACTTCCTCACCCAAAATTCTCAATAGAATTTAGAGCCTTAAAATCTGGGTTGTATTACAACAGGAACTAGGGCACTAATAATTTTAAACCCAAGAAAACTCAGGGTAAGAGAGAACAAATGAATATTGATTTATAAACACAGCTCTGTACTGGCAATGGGGTCCTTTATCTGAGATTTGTTGTCTCTCCAGTAATCTTTCTGTAGCTTCTGGGTACTGCACATAGTACCCTCTGGAGTAGTTTCTTTTCATCCCTTATTAGCCCTGGCTGCCTGTCTCCGGAAGAAGAGCCATACTGGTTCAGATCAAGGGTTATCTTGGACCATCTGTGCAGTATTCTCTCTCTAATTAGGGCCATAAAGAATAGCCTAAGGAAAAATAAGAACAAGGAAAAAACATTTAATACTACCCTCTAATGCTTTGCTGATTTCTGAGTATTTACGGTTCAGGAGAGACCTTAACCTGATGTAGCTTGTCTGCTTAGCAGATAATCCCAGGATCTCTCTTCCAAATACCAGTCCAGTCTGCTTTGAGCCCACACAAACTTCTTGCATCCACATCATCATTGGAAAGGAGTTTCCCAGGTCTACAGCCCATTTCATAAAGAATCACCTCCTTTTGAGGCCTCCACTGGCCTCACTTCTCAGTACTCCAAAGAGTCAGTCCCCACCCACCCTCTTTTTGCTGCTTGTGAGAGATGGGCACCTACTACCTCCTGCCCACACTGCAGCCTCCCTCCTGGCCATGTTTCTTCTCTGCCCATGCCACATGTCATCTTGAAAGCTTTTCTCTTCCAGGCATGTTTAGTTATTCTAAGGAAGGCACAAGCTTCTCTCTTCTTGACACTTTTACCTGGCCAGGTTGTTGCATCACCAGCAAAAAGAAAACAGGCAGCCTCTGTTCTTACTGCTCAACCACAGCCTTTGAAACATAAACAACATGTGAAACACATATGACTGGTCTCACTGAGCTTTTAATTGTGGTTTAAGGAATCCCTTCTTTTTCTTCCAGCCCCCTTTGCTCAAAAAACGGCACTTCTTTTTCTTTTAAAATAGAACAAGGACAGGTTTTGAGCAAATATGTTAATTAAAACTAAACATGTTTGGGGCTGAATTGCAAGGTCTCTGTGGGATAAAGGACATTCCAGTAATACTAAAAAGGAAAGATGCAGAGTCATCTAGTATGAAAGTGCAAGCTGGATCTAAAGACTGCTTTAGTTCTACCCACTTCTGTACAACTGCAGCAATTTACTGCACTTGACCTTTAGCGTGAGATTTAGAAAGGAAATGTTTGATATTCTGCTCTATTTGCAAGAAACCTATGAGGCAGATAAGTAATACTGCCTTCTTTTCCAGAGTGTTCCCTGAATAATTTCTTTGATACACAGTCAGAATTCAGAGACCTTGATTTCTTGCTCAACAATCTCTTAGGAAGAGAGAGCCTGCCATTGAACACACCACATCTTGACATCATGAGCCCATACAGTCCTGTTTTCAAATTCTTCCTTCAAGTCCTTCAAGAATCATACTCAGAATCAGCACAAATCTATTCTTTAGGGAATAATCTAAGAAGCTTGTTAAAGTAGGTAGAGAATATCCTTGAGGTTAGCATTCTGGCTTTGCTTCCTCCTTTGTATGACTTGGGAATCAGTTTTAAATTTCACATTAATTTACCTCTACAGGAGTCCCATCATAAATGCACCACATAGTCTGCAGCAAAGAAATGGACCTTTTCTGCACTGTTCACTGGCGAGCGGTGCTGGCTAAATATGAAGTCATCACAGAGTATTTTCTACTGGTTATTCTGAAACCCAGAATTCTTTCAATAATGGATGAGAAGAACATTCAATTATTTCTTGCCATGTTCATTTCACTCTACAACTTCAACATCCAGATATCTGCATATAGCCTTCCAGCATTATTTCTGCCTTTTCTAAGGACAGAATGAGAGCTTTCTGAGAGATTTAAGCCCTGAGCCTTGCAGGACCAGCACTGTATTAGAGTGCTATAAAATATCTACACAATATCTATCCATAAACCATCAGATGAAGCCCCCATACTGTAAACTGCACTAATAGAATGCTGCAGAGTTTCACATATATATATTTTAGTCAATGTTTCAGAACCAGGTTATGATGATGAGCACTGAGGGCAAAGGACCAGCTTTCAGGAAGGAGCCTCTCGAGAGGACTAGCTTTCAGGAAGGAGCCTCTTGAGGGTAGCATCCAGGTTTTTAAGAAGCTGAGTTGCATTCATGCAGTTACATATGTAACTATGTAATTCCAGAAGCCAGTCTATGATACTGGCCACTTGGTATGACCAATACTGATCTCTCCTACAGGATAACATCTCTCATTATTAATGAAGAACACAGTCTTTCTCTTTAATCCTCCCACTCACTTGCTGTTGAGTGATATTTACTGAGTAAATCACAAGTGCATGTTTTTTTTTTTCATGATTACTTTGGGTCTTCTTTCATTCCTTGCCTTCTTGACTACTAAAGTAGTCCATGAGGCCAAGTGAAACCATTACTAACCTAGGCAGCAGAGTTTTAGACTCGATTTTGTAGCATCTATTGAAGCATGCTATCTTGTGTACATGAATAGAATCATAGAATCATCTAGGTTGGAAAAGACCTTTGAGATCATCAAGTACAACCGTTAACCTAGCACTGCCAAGACCACCACTATAGCTTGTCCAAATGAAAACAGGCTTTCACAGCACCAGACATGCTTGTGCCTCTCTATCACTGTTGGGTTTTTTTTCCTGATGCAAGCGAATTTTGTGCTGTTTTCAGTACATAATATATTGCCAATGCATAAACTTGATACAGATAACAGGGCTAGAGATAGCAGCAGGGATCAAGAGCTATGGTATCTCTTTGTGGAGAAATTTTATAAATGAAAAGTGCCATGAATATGCAAAGCATGGCCTCCTCAGCTTTCAGAGCTGTCTAAGGACTCAGTAAATGTAATTACTTCAGTCACATGCTTTCTCCATGCCGTGTTAACAGAACAGAAGGAAGACATAAAGTATAGTGACTGAGAAACTCCTTTGCCCTAGACTTCATTCATTCATTCACATGTGGAAAAAGAAATGCCTAGCAAAGTACATTTTGCTTCCTTTATGGTGGAGTTATTAAGAACCAGGCAGGAATGATCATAGCAGTAAGTAATCTGGGCCATTACATATCTGTTTAAATATCTGAAGAGAAAATCATAGAATTGTTTAGGTTGGAAAAGACCTTTAAAATCATCAAGTCCAACCATTAAGCAACACCCCTTGCCTCCAGAAATTAAAACCAGTTTAGTACAGGACTATGGTCAATGAGCATTCATGTTCACACTTGTCTGCCTGGGCTAATGCTAAGGGATTTGAGAAAACAGTAAGTGGAGAAGAGACATCGAATTGTACAGGTGGGATTGCTGTTCAGTCTCTGCTTACTGGACCAAGGCTTGAAAAGTCATCAGGTGGTGTGGTGAAGAACATGTCCAGCACAGCAAGTGTCACAGGATGCTCGTCTTTACTAAGGGAGAGGAGTGATGTGCTGAATTAGAGACCAAAGAAGACAAGGCTGATGCTACATAGGCTGCTTGATTTAGCTGCTGCTCACTCACCTATCAAAGGTGTGCCAGGCTAGACCAGATTTAGTATGCTAGCCCCCAGTAGCATCTCATTGTATATAGATTTTTCTGGCTGCTGACTGTTTTTATCAAGATCTCTGGAACCACAAAAAAAAAGAGCAAAGTCAATAAGATTGTGTGCAAGTTATTGAAGAACCTTAAATCCTCGGGGTTAACAGCATTAGTTTCTATCCATTTTTTATGTAACAGCTGTGGAAGTTGTCTGGGAGCACCACAAAGTGTTTTCAGAAAAGGATTGCTTTTTTTTGGTTGAGAGTCTTCTATTTATAGTTGGCAAATATTTCTACAGTGCAGGTTTATGAGCACTCTGTAGGCTTTGGTATCATGACTCAAGCTTAAGCCGGTTATAGACGAGAAATAGGTTGTATGTGAGGCTTTTTTGCTGGGGGGAGCAATAGAGGATCCAACAGTTACAGTCGTCTCAAGAACAGAGCTGCCAGCCATAAGGTCCAATAATGAAGAAAAATATGTGTAATGCCTTAAAAATTCAAGCTTAATAATTTGGTTTGTCAATCAATAAAATAAAAATTAAAATAATGTAATATATATATAATAAAATTATACAAAATAATATAAAAATATAGAGGTAAGGTGCTCAAAAGCTGAGTCCCTTTGCTTCAATATATTAAATAATAATGATGAGTAAACAGATCCCAAGCAGAAAGTCAACAGTCTGCACCTCAAACTGTGGGTATTCACTGACTATAATCAGTGCTGAAGATGCAGTTATCTTTGTGCTCTGTGCTGTGGGATACCTCACTCAGAGTACAAAAATATTGTTGAACGGATCATGACAACGACATTACAAAATTGTGTGCCTCCTTGGATGCAAAGCAATGCTACACATAGAATCATAGAATTGTTTAGGTTGGAAAAGACCTTTAAGATCATCAAGTCCAACTGTTAATCTAACATTGCCATCCCACCACTAAACTATGTCCCTAAGCACCTCGTCTACCTGTCTTTTAAATACCTCCAGAGATGAGGACTCAACCACTTCCCTGGGCAGCCCCTTCCAGTGCCTGACAACCCTTTCAGTGAAAAATTTTTTTCTTAATTTCTAACCTAAACCTGCCCTCGTACAACTTCAGGCCATTTCCCTTCATCCTATTGCCTGTTACCTGGGAGAAGACACCAACCCCCACCTCACAACAACCTCCTGTCAGGCAGTTGTAGAGGGAGATAAGGTCTCCCCTCAGCCTCTTCTTCTCCAGACTAAGCAACCTCAGTTCCCTCGGTGGCTCCTCCTAAGACTTGTGCTCAAGACCTCTCATCAGCTTTGTGAGGGGGGGAAGTGAGCCCTAAAACTCAGGTAATGTGGAAGAGATCTTTTTCAAAGCTGGGACAGGAACAAGAATGTGAGTTTTCAATGTCTCTCACTCAGAAGTCGCAGGGGTTTGTGTGCTATCATTAACAGTGCAGTGAATATCAATTCTTCTTTTCCTAAAGAGGTTAAGCTGCCCCAGCATCTTCTGACATTCAGATCAGTTCATCATTTACTGCATGTGAACTGTCAGGTTAGATCTTGGATGTGTTCCCTGCAGACATCCCTTGTACCCCAGGCAAGCACACACTGGGAGTGTTGTGGTGGTTTGACCCTGGCTGAATGCCAGGGGCCCACCAAAGCTGCTCTATCACTCCCCTCTAACAGGGCAGAGGAGAGAAAAGTAAATCAAAAGGGTCGAGATAAGGACAGGGAGAGATCATTTTATCAGTTACCATCATGGGCAAAACAAACTCAGCTTGAAAAAATAATTAATTTATTATCAATCAAAATCAGA
>BOSO01003988.1:35398-50553 GCA_018403395.1 Gorsachius goisagi | reverse complement strand
TTATTATTATTATTATTACTATTATTATTCTTCTCTCTTATTAAACTGTCTCTATCTCAACCCACGGGTCTTACTTTTTTTTTCTTTTCTACAATTCTCTCCCCCATCCCACTGAGGGAGGGGGGGGAGTGAGTGAGCGGCTGCGTGGTGCTTAGCTGCCAGCCGGGTTAAACCACGACAGATTCAAGACACAACAAAGCACTGAGTTTGACAATCATATTAGGCACCGGCCTTGCATTTCCTCCTAAAAGGTAAGCCTGAAGACAAGTTCTGGAAATTCCACCCCGATCAACTTCTGTAACAGCTGCTGTTATTGCAGGTTTATCTATCACTTCATAGAAATACCTCAGCAAAAAGGAACGCTTGAAATCTGAATCTGGTATCTGTGACCTAAGTGGCATTCCAGAAACTAAAGGTGCTTTTAAAGATATAAAACAATAGCATGTACAGTAACAATATACATGACCCTGAATAACAGCTGCATGACAAATGAGATACTGTTAACAGTGTTGAGTGGTACCTGAAAGCCCAAGTGGTTCCAGTGAAACTATAAAGCATCACCCATAGAAGAAGGAACTATAAAATTAGGTCATGTCTTGTTTCAGCTAGCTAATTCTTTCTGACAATTTCTTGTACATCTAGTGGGAATTTTTATGCTCAAGTCCTCAGTGTAAGGGCCTTCCTTGGCCCCTTTTTTGAGCATAAGATAATGTCAAAAATAGTTTTACACTAAGAATAGAAAACGATTCTGAAAGATATTGCTATTTTTTCTTCGTCTTACATAGGATGTCATTTGTTACACAGAGTATTTAGTTCTGTTATTTACAATAAACTTGTTATTTATATTCATTGTATTCAATCAGTTCTATTCATAAATGTCTAAATTAGCATCATTCTTTCTACTGCAATCACAAAGGGTAGTGCCTACATATACAGCTGCATCTGCTGAGTGATCAAACAGAATAATTTATTACTATTTACTTGCTTTGGTATGCCCTGAGGTTTCGCAACCCACGATGAAGGTCACCTGGAGTACCTGCTTTGAAATTTCATTTTAGATGGTACTTTAAAGGAAGAAAACACATAAGATTATTTATTTTAGAAAAGAGCACTAGAAGACAAACAGAGACAGCATTTACAGCAAACACAGAATTATCTTGATACCATAGAAGACATTACACAAAGAAAGAAAACCCTTGAAAAATAAAGGAAGCACATTGGTTGAGTTTTAGGTTTATAGAAGATAAAGCTTTCAAGAATCTGCATTTCCCCTTTATAGCTTTGGTTTGGCTCCATCTTCTTAGGCTTTCAGCCACCCTTTCAGAAAAAGTTAAATTTATTTTTCCCTGTCAAAACCCCCCACACTCGTTGATAGAAAATAGTTTAGCTTGGGACTGGCTAAGGAAGGAAAACAAAAAAAGCAAAACAAAATACTAACGTGAAGCTGGGCCACGTTTGAGACAGAATTTTACATGATGTAACCAAAGCAGTAGAGGACTGAACCAGCTGATTCCTTCAATTCCAAGCTCCCAAAACCTAGCTAGATCTAAACTTTGTTTTATCTTCTTATATTAATGGAAATAAGTTTTCAGGCTCCTCTCTGCATATGCTATCCATCTAGTCAAACTCTTATGGCATCTAGTAAACAGATATCTAGCAGATAGATACTGTAGCACCAAAAAAACCCCTCATGGTATGAGTAAAAACAGCCAGTACCCAGAAAATCACATCAGGCTTGCCAGTATGTAAAACAGTACAGAAGCCAGGAAGCATCTTCACCTGCTCATAACATTTCGTGAACCTGGACTTAGCACAAACCTCCAAGGCAGAGAGCACCCTCTCAAGCATTTTGTTTCTGTCTCAGCATCTGACCTTCTGAAGGGGGAAAGGGAATTTTTATTCCACTGCATACAGTTATTCATGTTTTGGTTGCCCTTTTTATTTTGAACTCCTTTTGTCAGATAAAATGAGACTGTCAAAAGTAACTCACAGAATACAAGCATGTATATGTATATAAGTATAGATATATATTTATATGTATGTTAATACCTTTAAAACAGGCAATGTTTAATCTTTGCCCTTAAGGTGGTTTATTTTCTACTGCTAGAGAAAAAATAGAATTGCTGTTATCTGTGGGGAACTCTTCATAAAGCAGTACAATCTACACTCATGTCTGATTCTGAATTTACAATCTTTAGATGACAGTCAAATTTCTAATTAAGTATGCCAATGAAAAAAATTCCTACCTGCAAATGCTAGAAACAGTACTGATAATTAATCCCACAGATATGCATTCATATTTAAATAAAATTTAATTGCCTAATCCTTTAAAAAGAAAACACTTTAAGGGAGTAGGTTGTTCAACAGCATAGTGAAGATGGCTTTTAATCCTATCCAACTGTGTTCAAAATCTTATCCAAGTGTTTTTAAATACTATTTGAAATCACAGCTAGAAACATGCATGCTAGTTGTAAGCTTGATTGTTACTGTCCTCTTTTTAGGCTCAGGCTGATGACACAAATCTCCCTAATGCATTCTCTCAGCCCTTTTGCAGCCTTCTCTTCTTGTCAAAGGTTCTTCTGAGCAGCATTATCCTGTGCTGAGTAGAGGTTGATGAACAATTACATTTAGAAAATGAGAGCGGTTTAATCTTCACCAACTTCAAATATGCCTTAACAGTATATTTTATTATCTATTGAACATTCTATATTTTAGCAGCTCTAGCTTCAAAAGTATCCTTGTGGAACTGCCACATATATAAACCACGGTGCTGTGACCCCTGTCGCCCCTCTCCTACCTCCGCTACCAAGTCCTAGCATTTCTGTGCTTATACGACTGTCTCAACAAACAACGTATTAGAACTGCTTCCCTTCTATGCCCTTTCTTCCTCTCCCTCTCCATACTTAAAAAAGCAACTCATTAGAGTTACAGAAATAAAGGAAAAAAAACACCTTTGAATTCTGGGCAGCAGTTTTGAGTAGGATCAAGTTCTCTGGCATTGCAAACCCAAATTTTCTCCACTGCCATTCTGAGTGAATAAATGTCAGTAACTCTTGTTCCAGCAGTTGGGCAGATAAACTTTAATGAGGAGAGTTCAACAGTTCTCAAATCCACCCACTCCACTGCTATTAGGGACAGAGGCAAATCCACTGGGAGTAGCAGGTATTAAACTGAGATTAGGTTCTAAATGTAGATGAAAAAGTTGGAGATAAAAGAATGAAAAACCTGTAACAAACACACTCAAGGACAGAGGCCCGTGCACAGGATCAAAAATTCTACAAGAATTTTCTATTTAAAATAACATTTATTTCTTTTAAACTTCTTTAAGTAACAAATAAGACCATAATATTTTAGAAGATGATCCCCTCCAAATACTATTATTCGGTTATAATCTTTCACTCATTCCATAGTTATGAAAAGTATTTTTTAAAAAATCCTTTCTATTTTGGTTTTGATTTGTTCTACATGTTTGGAAGTGTCCAAGCTGGTGAAAAATAATCTTTTCCATACTGTACAAAATGATAATATATAATTACAATATAACAGTTATAAATTTAGAATACAAAACTGAAATTATTAAATACTTAGAGAAAATACTGGGGAAAAAATAGGGTTTATTACTGTTTGGAATATATTTTCAACAGTCTTATTTCACATTACTGAAGAAAATTAAAATGTTTAATTCTATCGTAGGTTGTTACTTAAATGAGGAGATACCTGTGTGTGTAATGGTGTGTGGAAGATGTCATATGAGTGCTTCTTATGTATATTTTCTTACATGGATCTGGTTCCCTGTCTATATTAATTCTCTGTATCCTGGTAAATCCTGACTTGCCATTACCAGGAACAAGTCATAGTCTTTGCCTTAAGCAAAACAACACAGGCCTCTGGACTGGGGCTGTCCCATTTGCTTTGCCTGGGGTTGGTTCAGCTTGCGTGGAGAGCTTGGTTTAAGCTTGGGATCAACTTATTTAGCCCTAAGAGCAGTAGTTGAATGACCAGGTGGCAATCATTTAATTTGTTCTGGTTTTGCTTAGCTTAGTATACTTTTATAGCATTATGTAATTTTTGTTAATGCTATTGACGTAGGTCAGAATGACAGAATTAAAACTCTTTTGAGATGAAATGCAATGGAACTAGAGTTAATCATCAAATTTATTTCAAGAGCATTTGTTTTGTCTTAATTACAGAGACTAATGGTATGTCACATTCCTTTGGCCTGTTGGGCACACAATATACAATGAACAAGTACTTTTTCTTAGGTTTCATTTTTAAACAATGAAATGAATATGTAGACCGTTTGTTAAAAAAAACCTACTTAGAAGAATTAATCTTGCTCTAGACATCATCTTCCAAGAAACCCCTGTAGTTTTAAATAGGGTCTTCTCCACTATTGTATTGCAACAAACCTAAACAATTCCTAACTTTATGTCATCTAATGTTTCCATTACCATTCATATTAAGACAATGCTTAACGTACCATATGGAAATGATCTTCATTATTTAAAAGTCCATTAAAAATATAAAACAACAAGCTATCCCTATGTCTGGAGTTTTACAACTATGCAAAATAGTCCCGCAGAGGCACATCAAAGTCTTATTTGGAAGAACAACGTTATGCTTCTGTTAATACATGGTTTCAGTGTTTGTAAACAGCATGCTAACACTTTAAACATGTCTCTAACCTTTTTGGATTGTTGTATATCCTACATGCTACCATATATTTCCACAACTATGCATGTAATCAAGATCTACATTTATAACATCTATCTATATAATTGTAGATAATGCATGGGTACTTTTCTATAGATGCTATGTAATTCTATATGTTTTGGTAAGCCAGACTTGTATCACAACTTTTAATAAAGAAGTTAAGGTATTTCCTACTGTTTTGCTGGTAGAGATGAATTAATTTATCTCACTGCCACATCTCATTCTCTCCCTCTCCCCCGCTATTTCTCAGCTGTACTCTCCTTTCACCTCTTTTGCATGAGTTCTGGTCTGACCCTTCACTTACTCAGTTCAGGTCACTCAACTGGCAGAAAATAAGCACCATTGGAGGTGGGATGTGGAGGGTGAATATTTTTGTGCTGGTTTAGAAAACGACTCAGAGGAGAGACCATGACTGTCAGGACATTGCAAGAAAAGCAGTCAGACAATGTCGAGAAGCAGGATCAAGTTTTTTTAGGAGCCATTTGGTCAGCTAAACAGTATCACAAAATCACACTTTCTGAAAGACTTTCAGGGAAGTAACAATAGAATTCAACTGGCAAAACTAGGAAACTCTTGTGGTTTCACCCAGCAGGCAGCTGAACACCTCACAGATGCTTGCTCACTCCCCCTCTCCCTCAGTGGGATGAAGGAAAGGAAAAAAAAATATTAAATTTGTGGGTTGAGATAAAGACAGTTTAATAGGACAGAAAAGGGAGGGAAAACAGTAATAGTTATTAAAAAAATATACAAAGCAAGTGATGCACAATGCAATTCTCACCACCTCCAACCAACGCCCAACACCCGAGCAGCAGTCACCGCCCCCCCATCCGACTCCCCCCAGTTTATATACTGAACCATGTAGTCTGGCATAGCCCTTGGGCCAGTTGGGGTCAGCTATCCTGGCTGTGCCCCCTCCCAGCTTCTTGTGCACCTGGCACAGCAGGGGAAGCTGAAAAAATCCTTGACTGGTGTAAGCACTGCTCAGCAACAGCTAAACCATCACTGTGTTATCAACATTCTTCTCATACTAAATCCAAAACACAGTACAGTACCAGCTACTAGGAAGAAAATTAACTCTATTCCAGCCAAAACCAGGACAGAAAATTTCAGGCAGTCTTCCCTGATGATTAATTTGATGTTCATTCTTATTTCATTCCACACAGTCATTTTTTTCCTAATACCCATTCATTACTTTTTAGTTTTAAACTTTATAAGTAGGGATTTTTTTTCTTTTTTTCATTCGGCATCATCTAAAGTGGCTGAGACCTGTCAGTTGTCCAAAGATAAACTACAAGATGACTACAGCAACAGGCTGTAATGACTCAAAATGAAGGTACATTAATGGACTAGTCAATGCATAGTGAAACTATAATTATAAGAAGAGCACAAACTTGATGTCCTATGCTGCCAGGTTGCTGAATGTGGAGCAACAGCTATTGAAACCAAAGTCAGATTTCAAGATTCAGTCTTTAAATTTGAGGTAGTGAAGAATGAAAATCATGAGTTCTGATCTGGATGTAATGAAATAAACGGATGTCCCTTATATGGCATGTAACATACCATACAAAAGATCTCAACATCTTTCTACTTACTGCTACTCACTACCAAGCTGGCCCATACCCCAGTGATTTGGTCAAGATGTCTGTACGTACTGTACGCATTTGTCCCCAGTCACCTTTGGCATTCAGAGAACAAATACCTGGCAAAATTACACCATAAATCTGTATCTCTCTCCAAGTCTCATGAAGACAAAAAGCACCTAATACAAGTAGCACATTTATTGCTGAGTTTGTCAGAAATGGTTGTATCAGCACTCATAAATACAGGGTATGGGGAAGTGACTTAGCTTTTTCGGTTTCATCGATTATGTCTTGACCACACCACTTCCCGCTTGTGCACAACACAGGCTTATCAAAGTATGTTGGCATAAGAAAGATTATCTATGAATTCTTCATTACCAAAATCCCTCAGAAATCTGGACACTAGAGGATCTCATTGATTTCTGCTAAGAAGTTCTCTACTATATCATGACTGTTAAATCATACTCATAGTTTAAGTACAGCATCAGGATGTTTCAAGATTTAAAAACAAAAAAAAAAAGTACAATTTTAGAAAAACAAAGCAAGAGAAAAGAAAACTGAAAGAATAGGCTAATCTTTGTACTTACGAAAAGCTCTGTAGAATTCTTCCAGAGCTAGGTGCTTGTCACTATTATAATCATCGTATTTCAGCAAATCGAACACAGAGCAGTCAGACAGATCCTTGCCAAGCTCATCCCGTTTTATTACCTGACAAGAAAATTATAACCATGAAATTACATTTGAGCTCTTAGATTTCTCTGGTATAATTAATTGTTTCTAATAATCATTTAATAGATAATTTTAAGGCTGCTGTGGGGCAATGAACTGCAACTGTGTAAAGTCAGGGATTTCTAGTTACTTTGTAATTATTTATTGCCGTTTTAAAAGTTAATGCCTTTAGGACAGTCTTACTGAGATTACACAAAAGTTTTTAGAATGTACAGAGAATATATGTAATAGGGACAGACAGTAAGCACTATAAAGACACTGTGAATGATAAAGCTGGCTTTACTTCACATGTATAAGAATAGTGATTAAGAAACATTGAAATGTACTTGAGAAGAGTAATTTCCCAAGTACACATGATGTAATGTCTTTTTCCTCTCAGTCTAATTCCTAACCACAAAACCCAAATTCAGACATTTTTGAAACCAACTGAAATAAACTCCTATTACCCTACTAATTGTATCAACTTCTTACAGGCTTTTGACAAGCTTCTTATCTTCCCAAAGACCTGTTATAAAAGTAGTTGACCTGAAAAGGCTCCTCTTTCTCAATGGGGCATATACACTTTGTAAATAGATCATAAATAATAGGTATTAGATTTTAACTCCAATTAACTTCTCCCAGAGAAACGTTCTTTAATTTGTGTACCATTTTGCTTTAAAGTGTGTATATGGTGTAGACATCTACCTCTATTCCATCCAAGGAATTTTTAAGGTGTTGATAACCACAAATATTCAGAATTTGCATTTTACATGGTGCATATATTAAAAACTATCACATAACTGATAGAACCAAAGCTAATGCAACTTCTTCTTGCAATGTTGCACAGTCTAAAGTTTTGTATCAGGCACAGAAAAAAAAAATGTATGTAACTATAGTTAATTCCTTTGTAAAATAATTATTCTTCCTACCCCCAGCTTTGCCCAAAATTACTGTAAAACTGTTACATTTGTATTATCATATGATAGCTTCTCAAAAACGCGGGATACAGAGGCTTTTGTAGTTGTTTTGCAAAGGAATCAGCAGGAATAAAAAAGAATGCGTTCAGTTATTATTCATGTAAATAGAAAATTTCTAAACAAATAATAGAAAATAAAAGGAGCATTAGAGTAAAGAGAAAGGACACAAACACTTTATCCTACCAGAAGTAATCTAAATATTAATATAAAAGCATTATAAAAGATAATAACCTTGTTAGTACATTAGAAAGTATGAAAAACAGTCACAAAGATAAGAAAAATCACCACAAAACCAGCTTTAGATATTATTAATTAAAGATACATACTACGCTACCTGAATATTAGTGCTAGCTACTTCTCATACTTTAAAAGCCTGTTTATTAAGTTCCCATTAAAATGAATTAAGAAAAAATGAAAGTGTGTAGATCTTACAGCTGGTACATAAAGGGCAAAAATGTAGCCTGGGAAAAATTAGTAACTCTAAGACCATTGTAGTTGTATAAGTAGTACTAGAGTTATAACAGTACGTACTGAAAATTTCACTCTAGAAGAAATCTCTGAGATTTTAAGGCCATGAAATGTCCTTAAATTCACAGCTGGTTCATGAAAAAGAAATATTTAGGGTGAAAAGCATTGTTCCTTTGCTTGTTTTTCGTAAAAGGTGGTCTGAAATAGTTTAAAACACTGGTTCCCTCTAGCTTCAATTGTACAAATACGGATTAAACTTTACATGTAAGGCGGTGCAATAAGACCTTTGTCAAAGCCCACCAACAGCTGCCACTATAGTACCACATTTTTAATTGCATATTAGTGTTCTCAGCTTCAAATCTTTCAGTTGAAATGTCTTATGATGCTTTTCATTTATAATTGCTCAATTTTATTTAAAATAAAAATAATAATAATTAAAGATTAGCCAGAATGATTGAGATATTTCCAAGACTGATGCTATGGACAAGTATGATTTAATTTCCTGACAATTACTTAATTTTCACCTTCAGTAAACCCACAATTTTTATTACAGATACAAGATTCAGTGTTTGCTTATATATAGGCATCTTTATGCTAGTAATATAACTTGGGGATTCTTTGGAGAACTCTTCCAGTTTTGATAAACTCTACAAAAACTTCTGTAAGAATGGATTTTAGAAGGTATAGAAGTGATTTCATATCACGATTAATCTTAATTATCTGTGATTTGCTGCTAAAAGGGCTGTTCCACTTTTACCCAATAGGAACTCTCTTGCGCTGGATCCCGACTCTGAAATGTGATCTGTGGATCAGATGAAAACTCTGATCTAAAGCAACATTAATCTTGGTGGAGATTTTGGTTGGTTGTTTTTTTCTCTTGAAGGGGTGGAGGATTAATATTCTATCACAAGAGGCTTCTAACTCAGAACAGGTATTAGGGTGTGGGGATTTGGACTTTGAGAAATTACTTGTTTCTGTAGCAGCCTGCAGCTAGATCAGATCAACTGTGATATGAAATTACAACCTATATGGGACTCCAGCAAAGCAAAGCTGACTACTTTCCAAGCAATTAGCCAACAGAGAAGTCACTTAGCAACTTATACTAGCATCAAATTATTTAAAATCATCATCAGAGTCCCTAACTCACCAGGCTGATGAGACTTTTTTTCTTCCTGACATTACCTTTTAACAGATCTTCACATATCAGTGAAGTTCCATAGGGTGGGACATGTAATTACACAGCACAAATATTCAAAAAGGGCAAGAAAAATTATCAGTATTGCTTCAAGAAATAAACAGTGGAATTCACAGGTAAAGACTGAATATTTTTTGTGTTTCTAAATGCTGTCATAACATATTTTAACACCGTCTTCTAGGAAATACAGTCTGTCAGACAACCCCATTTTTCATTTTCTTTTACTTATGTAAGGGATTTAATTTACAAAGGCATCTTGCTAAATGTAATAGCTTCTTGTAGGTATTTTTAATTTCACATCCCACATCATTACAAGAGAAAAATAATACTATGCAGTATCAATAAGGCAGGTACTGCACGAATAATAATGTCAGTAATTGCAAAACCTGAAAAAAAAAAAAGATATCAGTAAGGAGTCATGAATGGCTGAAAAAATCCAGTGGGATTTTGAGAGTTTAGTGTCTCATCCCACTTTTTTTTCAATATTTTAAAGATAAATACAAAAAGAAAATTGGCAGATGGTATATATTTTCGAGGTGAATAATAATGAGGAGAGGGACAGGGCAGCATATGGAATGAAATGGATCACATGGTTGGATGTTTTCAGAAAAAGAATCCGTGTTTTCACAGAGGCAAATGTAAGGTCATTCATCTAAAAATAAGAACCTAGACCATACCTTAATGAGGATAAATGGGCCTTGGAAAGCATTTTATCTGAAAAAGAGGCAGGATTTGCTGTGGATAAGGAAGTCTCATAAATTTGAGGATCATTCTGTAGCCTAACCAAGCAGTATGGTTTTTTGAAGCATAACAAGTTGACTGGGGTTAGAAAGGCAATGGTGGGACTGATACTGCAACAGAACATTCAGTTTTCACTTGCACATATTAAAATTTAACATTAAGAAACTAGACGGGAACTTTTCAAGTTAGAAAGGATCCATAAAAGTAATCAAAACCCTGCTGAAGAGACTTTTACATTAAAAGAGCTAAGAAAAATCAATCTTCAGAGGTTTTGGAGGTTTTGGGTTTGTTTGTTGTTTTTTTTTTTTTAAAGGGAGGCTAAGAATTGACCATATCACATTCCACAGGTACTTTCATAAGTGAAAAAAATAAATATGGATGCTTCAATTTGGCAAGCAAAAGTTAATAGGACAGGAAAAATCAATAACACCTCTGAAACCAAAAAAGAAAAGCTACAGAAACAATTAACCTCGAATCCTGGGACTCTTAAGTTCTCATTGATGTTTTCAAATCAAGGCTGTACACTTCCTTTGTAGATGTTTTTTGCTTCAGCCAAAAGCAAGACATTATGTTTTTTTAATTAAAAGTATAGGATAAATAAATAAAATTCCATGTCTATGATACACAAATTAGATTACATGATAGTGTATCATCATGTGTGTGTGTGTTAAGTTTTAAATTCTATTAATCTCTGTCCACGGAGAAGAGAAGAGTAAAATTCAAGGAAAACAATTCTTGAGTCAAATCTTCAAACCCAGCCTGTCTACTCCTTGGTTAAACTAAACAGTAATTCATTAGGAAGGCAGAACAGAAACAGGCAAAATTTTTAGTGAGTCACATCCTAGAAACAAAATTCTTACTATAAGGGTTACAGCCTGATTGAGACGATCTGCACTTTATGATTGTGCCACAGAAGTCATGCCTGGGATTATTTGATTTCAGACTTCTGACTTGAAAATTCATACCAGATAATGTTCAAATATATTTATACTCAGAAATTTTACTTTACATTTCCATAAAGACAGTGAAGTACTTGCTTTCCATACCGTGAACAGGTAAAACGTAAGACACAGAGCAAAACTGCTGTTCTGTTTATGGTTCATTGTGAAACCCCATAAATACTGAAAACTTAGAAACTTATCTAAATTTTCAAATTAAATATAGCTTTTCAAACCTGTGAACCTTATCCTTGAGAACTGAATGCACTTTGAAACATGGAGGAAGGATTTGTATTGTTTGGAAAATAGTGTATTTTTCAAAGATACAGCACACAATTATTTCTTTCCCATGAAACAACATACTGTTAGCTAAGTTCAAAGCCTCTCAGGAATTTAGTCAGTACTACTCCAAATATTAGGAGACTGGGAAAGGTAATCTGATTAAAAATGACAAACTGCATGTCAGAATAGATTGTTTCATTCATTTCAATTTTATTTCTGACAGCCACAATGAAAAGTCTGCAGATGTTACTAAATTAGATCACAAATAACACAACATTTCTTTTATTAGTCCACCTTACCAAAAGTTTTGTGGGTCAGTGGTTTTTTGCTTGCCTGTGATTGATGTTCTCTATCTACTTCCCCAAAGAAAATGTTACAGAAATACAACTACAAACAAAAACTTCCTTTACAGCAAGCATGGTGGTTTAGTTAATGTGTGTTTGTCTTTCCTAAAAGCAAGTATCTCGTCACAAGAGTATCACTCAGTGCTTGATCTAGAATACACCAAACACTGTGGGAATTGTGCTCCAAATTAATTCTGACTACACAAGGGGGTTCAATCACTTTGTTTCACCATCTTCCTCAGTAGTATAACTTTGTGGAAATTAAAAGAATTGATCAGTTATGAAATCAAATTAATAATAAAGGTTGGTAAATTGTTCCTTGCATATTCTGTAGGGCAGCAACATCATCCTTTATTTGGTGCCTGCAGTAGAGCGTTACCTTCGGGCACTTGAGGTAGAGTGAATAAAGATATGGAACTTCTGCACCACAGAATGCGTCATGACTCAGAGATCACTGATCAAACAGAGTTCTCAACTGGTAAACCCACACAGAGTGGCATGTAAAGGCATGGACTCAATTTCAGTTAAGGTTATTATCTCAGTGCCGTCCCATACTAGTTGAGTTACATTGCCCAGATATGAAGTTTCTCTCTGGAAACTACTCCAGTGAGAGTCACGCTTCCCTGCCTTTCTGCTTCCACACTGAGCAGGGGGAAGACCTAATTGACTCAGAAGATGCAAGATGTGTCCTTAGATGTCTGCAAGTATTATGCTAAAGTTGTAGATGTCTAGTCCACATTATAGGACCAGAATAGGTATTAGGGCCACACAGATGGCATGGGTAAAATTCTGCACCTCAGAATTAGACTGTATTGTGTTTGTGTGGCAAGGTCTTGGTAGTGGGGCGGCTACAGGGGTGGCTTCTGTGAGAAGCTGCTAGAAGTTTTCCCTGTGTCCGCCTGCTGGCCAAGGCAAAGCCAATCAGCAGCAGTGGAAGCACCTCTGTGATAACATATTTAAGAAGGGAAAAAACCTGCTGTGGCTCAATAGTAGGAGAGAGAAGCGAGAGGATGTGAGAGAAAACAGCCCTGCAGACACCAAGGTCAGTGAAGAAGGAGGGGGAGGAGGTGCTCCAGGAGCCAGAGCAGAGATTCCCCTGCAGCCCATGGTGAAGACCATGGTGAGGCAGACTGTCCCCCTGCAGCCCATGGAGGTCCATGGTGGAGCAGATATCCACCTGTAGTCCGTGGAGGACCCCACGCTGGAGTGGGTGGATGCCCAAAGGAAGGAGGCTATGACCCTGTGGGAAGCCATTGCGGACCCGAGGGGGGAGGAGGAGCCCACGCCGAAGCAGGTTTGCCAGCAGAACTTGTGACCCCACGGGGGACCCAATGATGGAAGAAATCTGTTCCTGAGGGACTGCATCCCGTGGAAATTATGGACCCACGCTGGAGCAGTTCGTGAAGAACTGTAGCCTGTGGAAAGGATCCACATTGGAGAAGTTCATGGAGGACTGTCTCCCGTGAGAGGGACCACACGCATGAGCAGGGGAAGAGTCCTCTCCCTAGGAAGAAGCAGCAGCAGAGACAACATGTGATGAACTGACCCCAACCTCCATTCCCCATCCCCCTGTGCCGCTGAGGGGGAGTAGACAGAGAAACAGAGTGAAGTTGAGCCCAGGAAGAAAGGAGGGGTGGGAGGAAGGTGTTTTAAGATTTAGCAGGTTTTATCCTCTCCTTCTCTGATTTTGACTGATAATAAATTAATTTTATCAAGTTAAGTCTGTTTTGCCCATGATGGTAACAGACAAATGATCTCTCCCTGTCCTTATCTCAACCCACGAGCCCCCCTTTTTTTTTTCTCTCCTCTGTCCAGTTAAAGAGAGTGATAGAGTGGCTTTGGTGGGCCCCTGGCATCCAGCCAGGGTCAAACCACCACATAGACTCTGAACTACCAGCACCCTGAGCCTGTAGCTTTGGAGCTAACCAACAGAAAACTATGTTGACATGAGTACAAACAGAATCCTGCACCATTACACTTTGTGTCCACTTCCAGTTAGCACCAGCACTTGGACCTACCCAGGAAACAAAGCTGGGTCCAGCTTCCTTCACAGCCTGTTGCTGTGTTTCAAAGGACACTGTTTCACAGGACAGAATTTAAGAATCATTAAGCCAGAGAGAAGTGAAGAAGCATAACTGCTTGGCCTAACCTCGAGGTCATTGGCTAGATAAAGGCATATCCGAGGTAACCCCAGCTTCAGAAACTGTTTCTTCTGTATTTTGCATTAGCCAATCACTAGACTGTGCCCACACAATCTGGTGTCTAAGGTTCTCTTGTTTAAAAACATTTCTTCTCAGTCACTAGGCAAGGACTTTGCTCCTAGCCAGAAACTGAGAAATTCATAGCTGCAAGATCATCTAGCAGTAGATTTTGCAACGCTTACACACCCCTGATGATCCTAAATGTTCTTTTTGGACTGAAGAAAAGACTTCAAGCTGTCTATCCAGGTATATGAAATATTCACATGTTGTAAATATATACACAAGGGTATTAATCTAATACCTAGATATAGGGTAGAATAAATCTCATTTTAAAAGCTATTCATAGTCCTTTTTTTCTTACATGCCATTCCAGTAGCCAAATATCTAAATTCTAATTCAGAGTAACTGAATTATCTGTCACACAAGAAAATATTGTGAAGTGCTTCTACTTGAGAAAAGCAAAGGCAGCAAACAGATCAAGATGTTAGGGTTTAGTGCTATATTCATGGTGTTTGTAAGCTATATCTCACTACTAATCCCTAAGATGTTCTCTTTTCTTCCAATTTTAAAGTTTCATGTAGGATTCTTACTTTTATTTTGAATCTAGAATTGAATATAGTGCACATTCAGTTTTTCTTAGATTAGTGATAGTAAAAACAGAAAATACAACCTAAATAATAAGGTATCCCTAACTAACAGGCAGAAAATAAATAGCACTACTGTTTAACTGGTAAAATTTGCTTCTGCCTATGCTACATGTAGGAAACACCAAAGTTGATTCAAAATCTGAAAAGAGGAGATAGTCTGTATTGGGTTTGCATGACAAGGTTTTGGTAGCTGGGGGTGCTACAGGGATGGCTTCTGTGAGAGGCTGCTAGAAGCTTCCCCTGTGTCCGATGGAGCCAATGCCAGGCGGCTCCAAGACAGGCCTGCCACTGGCCAAGGCCGAGCCCATCAGCGATGGTGGTAGGGCCTCTGGGATAATGTAGTTAAGAAGGGTAGGGGGGG
>BOSO01003988.1:0-28955 GCA_018403395.1 Gorsachius goisagi | reverse complement strand
TTTGGTAAAGCATTTTGCATAAACATTCGTAAAGTGAATACTGCAATGTAATATATGCAGTAAAACCTGAAAAATGATAGAAAATGATACACTAAAAAGAATATATTTCATAATAATATTTGACTTCAGAAAGTAGAAATTACACTTGAGTGCTCATAAGCTAGCTTTAACTTTTCATTTACTGGACATACCAAACTTATTTGAACAAGAGAAGGTGGGATTGCCAGAGGAAGAGAAACGATATATTGACAGGATCTAGTTTATTCTTTTCATTATCAAGTCTTCTATAAAGCAGAAATTGCTGCAGTAAATGTCCTGCATATAGCGATTAGAGCCAGTACTTACTCTAAACCAATGCATAACATGGTGTATGTCTGGTATTCTCTTATATCAGTCACTGTATATTTTAAATTGAACAGAGAAACAGTTTAGAAGTTTTTGGTTTTATTAAGATAACCTTACTATTTCAAAATGGTTTTGGTAAGATAAGATACGTAAATACAGACCAGCAAAATACCATGTATTTGTTGCAAACGTATTTACATTTAGCTACTAAACTTCAAGTAGAGAACTCAAGGCTAGAGCAATACACTGATTGGCAAAGAAAGCTACGTTCATTCTTCTTTTTAGATGTTGTGATGAAGATACAAGTATTAATGAGGAATGATTATTTACCTTACAGAAATTGCTTAGGCGGTTGTTGTGTTTTGAAAATGGATCCCATTTAAGAAATGTCTAATTTACATGTATGAGACTGGTGTTTATTATTTTGGTGTATTTAACGGTATATATATTATTATGTTGACTGTACCACTATGTACACCTCCATCACCATTTCATAAGGTAGAGAGGGAAAAAGTTCCTAAATGCTTCTCACCATCACGGTGAGACTCAGATCTAGAAGAGAATCCTATGATACAAGTTAAATTGTGGAAGTAGGAAAAAATGTTTTTAGGAATCAGAACCTCCCTAGCATTATTTTTTTCTTCAGAAAGCCACTGCTGGTTATATAGCTATCTGAAAATCCCAACTGAAGTAACAGAAATAAACAAAACCAAGCTGCATTCAACTGACAGCCTCAGCTTACAGATAGTATTTCCATATTTGCCCTTACCTGCCAGAAGCACGGAGATGGTGACACAAAATTTGTAAAAGTTCAGTTCTACATGACCGTTTTTCAGGGGTCTAATGCAGAAATACCCAGTAGGGAAACACGTGTATTCCTCAGCCATTCTGGAGCTGCAGCGAGCAAACCTTTCCATCCATATGGATGCAGGCTCCAGGTGGTGGGGAGGGAAGAGAGCACTTAGCTTTAATACACTCTAGTTCATTTGGGTGAGCTCCAAAAGACTGGGCCAGGAAAACAAGTATCATCTTTGTCTCCCCTAGATAACTTTTTGGCTGTGGTATCCTCAGCAAGAGACACTTTGGTTTTACTCTGGTGCAGCTGAAGTCTAACACCATTTTGCTTACACTCCCAGGGGGAGAAGGAGGGGGCAGAGGGAGGGAAGACAAATCCTATTTCTTAGATATTATACTGCTCAGACCTAGTTACCATGTCCAGATTTTATGCCCTGTAAATTATTTTTGATCAAATGGTTCTCATTCTGCAATTCTAAAACTGCAAAGAGATATTTCTAGCTTGGAGATACACAGTGTAAACAAAGCAGTTTATTTCTTAATAATATCTATTAAATCTTGGATTTGTCACAGTATCTTTGACCAGTCACGACATGTCTGAGTTAGAAAAAGAAATGGAAAATTAACAAAAAAGTCATACTGACAATTTTCTTCTCCCTTGAGGCACAGGACAATGTCTCTCACTTTAATGATCGATCAAGAATTGAATATAGGTTCTCACCTCTACAAAGACAATAATGAAGTTAATGTTCATTACAATTTTAAAGATTATTTACTTAACATATGAACAGCTTTTGCATGGATTGCACAAAGATTTCCGGATGAGATATTAGACAAGGTAGTGTAAATTTAGAATAAAAAAATAGGGATCACATGAAAAACATCATAATAATTAGTTGGTTTTCCTCCTTTTAACTCAAAACAGAGTTTATGGAAATAAGTTTTAAAGGAAGTTCAATCATAATCCAATAAACAGTTTTTAATGCACCTTAGACATTCACTTTAGATCTAAAGCATAATGTATTTTCTCACAACACCTGTTCAGAGACAGAAGAAAGAATACAATGCATTTTCTAGACCATTTCTTTTTTGTACACTTCCCATTGCTTAGCACAAACTTCTGAAACTAGCATAACAGTCATATAAGAACACTTACCTATTACATGTTTATAAATTATTTTTACAGTTTTTCCAGAAGGAAAAAACACATTTGCATCATTCTTCTTAATGAACAATGTCAATGCTGCCTAATACAGAGTTATATGAGAGACAGCTCTTACCCCAAGTTTGACAACTACGTGTAGAAAAACTTCATTCATAAATTAATAATAGAAGGCCGTTAAACTTTTTGTCACACTCTCTGCCTAGTAAAGCTACCACATCATCAGTGTCAAGAAAATACTTTAAATTACATTGCATTAGCGTATATATGGCTTATATTACCTCATCAACAAAAGAACATAATTTTCTGACAATATGTTGCTAAAATATGTTACAGGTGTTCTACACTAAGGTAACTTTCCATTTTTACTTTTCCTGTTCCTGTGATAGCCTTTGGAAATATTTTTAACATGAAACATAGCTCAAACTTATTAATATGCTATATTAATTACTAACAGAAAATATTACTGCCTCTTTACTATTAATGTAAATAGAATTAAGGAAAGATGATGCTACTTAATTGTATAAAGCCCTAGCTTTTTGTAGATATTGAAACATTAATCACAATGGCAATCCACAGAAAACCAGCTGTGAATAAGGTGAATACAGTTCACAAAGCAATTTCACATTCCTACAACCCATCTTCAGCAGATGATCATTTCATACTCAACAACAGCATTAAAGCCTATCCTCTTTATGGGGTTGTTTGTATCATGTCTGTAAGTTAATAGCTGCAATTTGCTCTCAGTCTGTACCTGCTCACTCTACAGATCAACCTGACTGAATTACAGTCCTGGCCACGACAGTCCATTGGCTTCTAGCGTGTGGGGTTTATGTTCCCTAGAGCCCAGACTGATTCTTTTTGTGCTTCACTAAGTTGTTTGAAAGCTAGTCCTCATGATGAAAATACTGGTAACACCTTTTGGAAAAATCTCTGCTGACCATCATTTAAAGTTTGAAGCAGATGCTATTTTGTTTCTTACTTATCTAAATAGGTTACTCTGACCCATATGAAAGACACCTTTATCAACAGTAGCTTCAGACACCCTACAGCCACACCATGCCACAGTTCTCTCTAGTATGGAAGCAGCATTGCCCTTGTCCCTTTATCTGAAAAGGATGCCAAAGTCATCACACACGAGCACATGGTTTGCATATAAGGAGGGGAGGGCAATACTTGGGCATTTAAGCTCATTAGCAGTGCTTTACAATATCTTAAAATTAACTTACAAAAAAACCCCATTACAAATAAATGCTTTGGTGTCTGTTGCCGTAGAGTTTTGGGGTTTTTTGGTGATTGTTCATGACAGATCATAAGTAAGGCAAGAATAATCTGAATTACTTTTTGTTCAGAGTGTAACGTACCCATTTGATAAATCTTGGGAGAAGCATAGATATTAGGGGTTTGGGTGGACACAAGGTACGTGCTGCACACATGATGAACAGTTGGTCACCTTTCCTATTTCCCTGTCTTATCATACTGATTGACAAAATCAAACTTTAATGTTTGTGATAAAAGCTAGGTGATGTGCTTAGGTATTATAAATAAAAGCAAGCATGTAAGTAAAATTACCTGTCACTTGCAAACGGTAGTTGTTTAAGAAATTGGTGAAAAGAAAGGGATTTCTCATTTTTTTTAATTGCAGCAAATAAAAAAGGAGAGAATAAGGAGAAAAATATTATCTGCCACTTATAGTTTATATACTTACATAAGGGTAACTTACACTCTTCAAAAAGAGCTTGAACACTGTATAGAAATGGCACCCTAAAGTCTACATCCATTTTTTCCTATTACTGCTTTAGTTTTCATTATGTTTAGCAAAGTAATCTGTTGTAATATAATTATTACTTTTGATCCAACACCCACCATCTTACTATACATTCTAACAACAGATTTTAGTCTGGTAGCAGTTGACCCTTCAGTTTATGATCCAAGCTAATTACAGTTGTGGTAAAACAGGCTTACACAGCTATACTACGTTAAAACATTTTCATTTTATACATAATTCAAAGTGGTCTTTACACCAAAGGCTCCAGAGACTTGAACATAAGGACAAACATGACCGATGGATGCAACTGATAGATAAGGAGATCACAAGGAAACAATGAGACGCTGCTCGTCAACACAATGAACAGTTGCATTAACAAATCACCCTCTTATCTCGTTGTCATGACTGCCTTTTACTGTAATATTTGAGGAAATGTGAAGCAGATGTTGAAATTACAATAATGAAGCTCTGTTTACAGGAGACCTCCCCCAGGCTGGAGTAGCAGCACAGAGAAAAAGTTAAGAGTTCCTTTATTTTTGTTCTAATTTAGCAAGCATTATTTGTGAAGTAGTTGTCTCCATGACACACAAATGGCAAATGGGCATTAAGAATGACAACCTTTATACTGAGGAAAACTAAGTTATGCTTAACATAATTAATTGAGAAAGACAAACTACTGGGAATATACTACAATTATATTACTTCCAAAAAACCTACTAAATTCTATATAAATATCTACATACATGAAAGAGTAACCCAACCATTGTACATTATTTACTAACTTAATTCAGTTTTCTAGTACTTTTTTTAAAAAAATTTGTGAACTAGTCTTCCTACAGAAATAAATAGCTAATTTCTGAA
Source organism: Gorsachius goisagi (assembly GCA_018403395.1). NCBI lineage: Eukaryota > Metazoa > Chordata > Aves > Pelecaniformes > Ardeidae > Gorsachius > Gorsachius goisagi. The sequence goes on along the minus strand of BOSO01003988.1, from coordinate 24,024 downwards.
AAATTACTAGAAAGCAATAACAGCAATTTTTATGGGTTCTTGTTCTTTTGTTTCATTAATGGAAAGGACTAATTCTACTACACAGCAGATTTTGACAAAAAAAGAAAACAAAACCAAAACCAAACACCAAATAACCCCACCAAAACAAAACCCAAAAACCTCTGGTATGATTTATTTGACCAGTTTTGTGACATCATCTGTGCAATCCTAGAAGGTGTGCAGAAACCTAAAAATGACAAGACAAACACACTGGAATCAAAGAGCCATCCTCCGGTCCCATATATTGTAATTTCTGAAATAACAATAGTCCTAGAGTTTACTTAATTCAAACTCAAAGACAACAGAAAAGTGGAAATAGTTGACTGTTTCCTTCCATTCTGTACAACGGTTTTGCAGCTGTACCGCCGTTACCTAGGAAACAGCTAAAAGTTAGGCTTCTAGCAACATTGTCCTCCTAGACAGTACTGAATAGATATTTGCCCATAAAACAGAAAAAAAAAAGTTGTATTTGGCAATTTAAGTCTTAATTTGCAAGAGAAAGATCTGTATCATAAGTAACTAGTTAGCTATGAAAGCTTGGCAAATGAATATACACATTATTCTTAATACCTGCAGAAAAATATTAAGGAACCAGCTAAGATAATAGTTTAGGAGTCACTCCTTAAATACGAATTCATATCTCAGACTTTTGTATGACGTAGTTTTTGGAAAAATACTAGTGTACATAGAGAAGGAAAGAAATAACATATCATTTAAAAAAAATTGAATAAGGACAAACCATCTGATTTCTGTTCTCAGTTCTTTCATCAATATCATGGTTAATACAGGTATTTTATCCTTTCCTTGCCATAACATCTACATAGCAGGAACAACTCTTATGTCAGAGAGCTGTTGAATCATTAATATTCATGGAGCATCTATCTCCACAAAAGTCATCAGCTGCTGAGATACAACTGCATTCTGAGATGTTTTATGATTTTGAGCTGAGTTGTATCTATATAGCACAAATTGTTTCCACAAAGCCATTTTTCCTTCAAAATTAAAATAAATTCATATTTTCTGGAAGTGGCAACTAGTTTTCAGTGGACCATATTACATATGAACAGTTTTAAGTATTCCAGCACTGATATAAACATAAATCAGATTTTTCGAAATGGAATAGAACTGATAAGAAACAAGCCTACTGCTAATCTTCTACAGGTTTTGAACATATTCAGAATAATCTAATTAGCCAAAACCATTCACTACAAAATTAACAATTACATTCCATGCAGCAAAAATGAAAAATTAATCAAAGATAACATACACACACACACAAAGACAGGTATATACATACAAGTTCATATGCACATATACACCCCCATGCACAGGATGAAGAAGTCACTACAGATATGGTCTGATATCAGTTCCATTTCAAATGTAACACAACAGACAACTCGAAGATCTTCATCGATTCAGTTATTTTTCAAGATCCAGTCTCTATAGACGAGGCATGAAAGCTGTAATCTTATTTGTAGCCCTAACAGATAAAGCAACATTTTAAACCACCAAAATTGCTTAGGTTTATTTGAAAGAAACTTCAGATATCATACCACAATATCTTATTTTCCAATATCAAACTATTATTTTCCAAATCTAGAGCTCAACAGTTTTGACCCTTATTCTCCGCTCTCCCCATAGAAGCTCTGGAATTCATTTGTACATAGACCTAACTTTTGATCTATGGTGCAGAGGTTGAGGGGGGTGAAGAACAGAGCTTTACACTCAAAACCTAGTATTTTTCAATAAAAATTCCTGGATAAACATGGATTAATATCAAAATTTTTCCCTGTTACAGATTTAAGTAAAAGGTGACCATTTTTTACTATTTTTTAAAAACATAAGAGTTTAGGGCTGCAAATTTTGGCCCTGCAGCTGCTCAGTTTTACATATTCAGAGTGTCTAAAGAAAAAAAAATTACATTTTTAATCTCTCTGAGTTTGGCTTTTGGGGCTTTTTAAAATAATTTATATAGTACTCAAGCAGCACATGGGTTGCTTTATGTCTTATTTTATAGTATCCATACTTTCCAATGACTTTATATATAATTATTTAAATTTAAATTCAGCATTACTGTTGAAGTTAGATATTTTGATGTCAAGGACTTCAATTCTTCAGTTCTTCTCTGTAAATAGTTCGAAATAGCTACAAGAATTGTTAAAAACTTTTAATGCAGTGTTGTCTATTTATATGCAATATATGTATTAAAATACCCCCCATATACATAAATACCCTACTATCCAAAACAGGCACACAAATACAAAATTTTGAAGTTGTATCTGTCATTAGGCAAATATTTCTAAGTGACTACCATAGCTGGTATATAAAATAGAACTGAAGCTAGCTTTTCAATGCCTTAGTTCCACTTTGTAAATAAGGAATAATGCTGTCCCTTTCCTCAAATATTACTGGTTAAAATGCTCTTAAACCATTCTGATCTTTCAAAATTATAAACCATAAACAGAAGTCATAATTTTACTTAATTATACATATATCTGTACAAGTCTGGTGTCTGGTCTTATCTTGGGACATACATAAACAGCTTTTCAGTGCTTAAACAATGAATAGTTCAGATAAATTATTCAGCTTTTCTTTAAAGATATGCCACTTAGATTAAATACCATTAGAAGGTTAATCAAATTTGCATTAAGAAGATAGAAAAATAGGTAATAGTATTTCTCTTTTTTTTCCCCCAGGACTAGTTAGAACAAATATTATATGGTGTGAGAAAGATTAATCCAAAAAGTAAATAGGAAATTAAGAAAGGCACCAAAATCAGCATTTGGGGTAGTGATGGTGGGTGGGAATTCTACTTGTTAATGCTAAAGAGTGGTTAACATATCACAGATGTCTTGACAGAAGAAAATAGGTCATATAAACTTTTACCTTCAAGATGACATTTCAAGGCTAAAGCAGGTTGACAATAATGATCAAACCATCATTTTCTACAGCTGAGAAAACACTGAATATACAGACTGTTTGGACTGCATGTTAGCATTACAAACACCATAAGCAGAGTTAGTCTGTAACTGGCAAACGCAAAACTCTTCTGTAGGATTGACCCTGCCTTCAAACAAATGATAGATCTGCACTGATTTCAACCAGTGATATCACTTCTCAAATTTTCTTGACATCTCAGTTGCTTACCTCAGGGTATTCTACCATAAAACAGATGAGATGAAAATGGGCACATTTAACAAATGTGCCCAATTTTTCAAACATAACAGAATATTTCAGGTATGTTCTTCTTTTCCCAACATGTGCTGAAGAGATTACCTATTCCCTGATGTTTTGTTTTCTTCTATCCTGCTCAAGCTTTCAGATCAGTCTTTCTATTTCTCATACATTAAAAAAACAACTTCAATTTTGTAAGTAAAAATTCATGTACAACATTAATAAGAATATAATATAGACTTCCTTGTCCTTCCTAGATTATTACATGAAAAACTGAGGGAGAAAAAGATAAACTCAGTGTGTCCCAAAGGCAGGCATTGCTAAAAATGAAGGTCGAGACAGGAGTTTACTGCAGCATTTTATTTTCCCCTCTAGTGGAGTTAACCCAACCATTGCTGTTACTCTTCCTCCCACAGGGCTTGGACAATTTTTGACTAGCAATATCTAGTGATGCTATGAAAGCTATTAAATGCTATAAGCTTACATTAAAAAAAATAATTAAGAAGTATTCAAAATCTGGCAGGGAAATACTTATGGCATGTAAGCTTAGCCATAAATTTATGTTGAGTTCTGCTTTTGCTTCTCAGGAAGCAGGTGTCAGAGGGATCTCTTTTATTTAAAGAAAAAAAAAAGAAAAAAATACTGAAAGAGATGAAACGTGACTTATATTAAGTCACAACATTCCTTTTCACAGGGGCTTCCCAGAGATGCAGAGTATTTACAGGTTTATGAAGGTGACATCTTAAGACAGGGCTAAGCCTACCTAAAACAGCACTATGGTTAAAAAGGACAGTTCTGTTTGCTCCATCTCTGTTCCTCCCCCTCCATCGCACTTCCTTTCTTTCAATTTTAGTGCAGTTGGCTTTTGATGCTAATTACAGAAGTTGGTACATTCAGCCTTTTGCTACAGGAAAAAAAGAATTCATTTTATGTGTGTATATATGGAACCAAAAATTTATCATTATCCCAATTAATATTTTAAGCAGTCTACTAGACCAATTTATTTAATTAATTTAGAAAAGCCTCAACAACACAGATAAAATTACTTAAAAAGCCTTCCTAGTATCTTCTTGAAATATCTAGCTTATGCTTACCCTCCCAGTTTTTCTCTGGGTACTAAGGTTTCAATCTTTTCCACAGGAAGAGTGGGGGAAAAAGTCTGTAAAGAGCCAAGAGCATCCTGAGATCATCCTCAGGAAGAATATGAAGGTATGTTGAGAGTTTCCTCCTCAGTCTCGGCATCTTCTTGGGTTAGTTTTATATGTTTCACTATTGGAACCAGCTTCTTCATTTTGGTAACAAGGTTAAGTATGAATATGGACAAATCTTCCCCCAACCTCAGTAGAAATAAAAGGCTATTATTTGTTAAGCATAGATTATCCATACATGGTTTTGAGAGAGTTTAATGTAAACAGGGTAGGCAATAGTCATCTGACTACTAGACAATTTTTGAAACTGGTAAAATTAGCTCAGGCCAAGGCAAGACCAGGCAAGTCCCAAGACCTTCTGCACTGTCAGGTCAATAAAAAGGGGTCAAGGGGGTTTTGTGGTGGGGTTTTTTTGGGTTTTTGTTGTTTTGTTGTTGGGGTTTTTTTAAACCAGGGGGAAAGAAAAAAAATCATATTCTACAGGGCTATTAATTTTGAGGCATGATTATTGTATAAGCTAAAGGAATTCAGAGAAATCTGAGCTACGGTGGACCAAGGTCAGTAAGTGTATGTAACGAAACTTGATTTTAGCCGGCCTAAGGAAGAGACATAAATAGTGCTTTTCCCAGGCTGAGCATTGTAGTTCTGTATTTGGTCTCCACTTTCTCCATCCTTCCTACAGAGGAATAGGCTGGTTTAACAATAGGAAGAGGAAAACAACATTTATAAATTGAAACTCAAGTAAAGGAGAGTGCAATTTGCCTTTGAATCCACACCAGAATGTAACCTAACCATTCCAGCCTGGCAACAGCAAAAGCATGTGGGCAGGCCGATAAGGCTTAACAACTTTGTGCATTGCTTCCAGGTTAAGTGCTTCTCTACTGTACTTAGTGTAGGCTTAAAATTGTATTTTGAGGTTTAAACAAACTTTGAAAACTGATCATTTATGGTTGGGAAGATGATGTCAAAAGGATTTTAGTGAAATCAGAAATCTTGCTGAGACCTGTGTGCAGCCCCATTTATTTTAATGTTACCAGGTTATCTACTATAATTTAAATTTCTGCATGTTTAATTAATTCTCTGTTCCAGAAAGCTGATTTAGGAAAAGACAGCACTGTACTATAGATACCAGTATCTCCTTCAGCTATGCATGAAGGGCTTAAATATTGTAAACATGTCTGCTGACATTTTATAATGACACACCTTATCATAGGCCTTACAATATTATTACATGATGGATCAGGCAAAGGTAAAGTACTGTGACAATCAGACATTGGTAATACCCACTGTGGAGGCTTTATATTAAAACCTCCGTATTCTTTTAACTATAACTTGTCATCACACACATGTGTATCTGAATTTTTGCTCATACGCATCCTTGAAATTACAGTTGTGTAAATCAGTGCAAGAGAAAAGCTAGGCCTACATAACCTCACTTTCACTTACTTTTAGAGATGCAGTGTGTATTTTGCAAAGTTGTGGGATTATACACAAATGTATTTTGACCAGTCATCCCTAAACAGAAGTTAGATCATTGTTTCCTTTCACAGACAGTCACAGAAAAGGCTACCTAGAGATCATTAGATCAATAATTTTATTCTAGCTTCACTACGAAGAAATAAATTTTTTAGTCAGTGTTCTCTATACAACTACAAAAAGCCTGCTGACCTAGTCGTTGTTTCAGACATTACTGTCTGTCTTTACGTACAGCTTTGTATTGTTATTCCTCATCTGAGGTTTGATGCAGAAAGACATTAAGAAAAAATTAGCCTCTTCAGCTTTTAACCAAATGCAATGAAGTTCATAGCTTTATTTTGTTACAACTGAAGCTTTGCTTTTGATTAAGTGTTTTGTTCAGCACTTAACCTTCAGCAGAAGACGTCTTTGTTCACATAGACTTACATATTTAAAAAGTAATTTCATTTCTATTTGGTTTCATATTGATTCTGTGTTTCTAGATACAATCCTTCACATAATTCAGAAAGAAATGCCTACTGATCATCATTAATTTATGACACTGACCTCCCTTCAAAGCAGGGAGCAATTATTCAAATTGAACTTTGACAAAATTTAAACATGTAATTAAAACCATCTTTTCCATTACTATTTATGGAAGAAATGGTACAAGATAAGGTTTACTTTAAAAACTGGGTTTGATTTTGTTTTTCTTAAAAAAAAAAACAAAAACAAAAACCAAAACCCAAAACCCACCAACAAAAACACACACACACAAAAACCAACAAAACCCCCCAAAACTCAGAACAAGTAAAGCTGATATTTAACAGAAATTTCGGCATTTTATAACTATAAAGTAAGGCTAAATCCCAAACTTTAAAAACCCAGCTTTGTATCACGCTATGTTTCTACCCTTTCTAATCTACGCCTGCATTAATATCACAATTTAAAAGTCTAGCAAGAATTACAAATAAATGGATTTTTTGAAAAACATTTGTAGCAAGTTTAAAACAAGACTTATGAAGAGCACAGAATTTCTACTACAAGAGAGGAAGTATATACACACATACATATAAAAACACCAACCAGATGGACATATGCAACAACTGAAAATATGTATTCAATTTTTAAGCTTGACATTTTTCCTTACAAAAAAAATAAGCAATGGTTGGAAAGTTAGGACGGAAAATTGCTGAAATATGGTGCCATATAATGCTAACTCAGTGGTTTTATTTTTTGCCAAAAATGGTATGATACAAATTTTCATAAGAATGACAGAATTTTCACATTTCTCCTCCCATCATCTCGTTTCTCAGAATCAATAGGGTTTTCTTAGGTTTGGTATAATTTTTGCTGAGGTAATGCCCTTTGGATTAGAAATACTTTACTTCCAGTTTATTTTCCTAACCTAAGAAACAATTTGTTCTAAGAAATTTTGGAGTGTATTGTAATACCTTCACTTCACTCTTTTGTTTAAGTAATGGCCTCTCAACAGTTGAGTTCCTATGGCATAAAGAGAGTACTGAAAGTTCTACCACACTCAACTCTCTTGAAGAGTCAAAACACTTTTTATAAAATTGTTTTTTGTGTGCAAAGTGTGCGATAGTGCTTAACAACTCAAGTTCCACCAAAACCACTTTTCAGTAAGATATATCTACACTCTGGAAAAGGTTACTATGGTTTATTTCATAGTAGTAGTTCATACAATAGATAAGTTGCAGCTGAAATTTAGAGAGAACATACTAAAGAAGGCAACCTGGTTGAATTTGGTCTTGGTATGCTTCATTTTACTTACTGAAGTGATTTATATATCATCCTATTTTAAGGCAAGTTTTGAAGATACAGAGATGATTTTCTTCCTCAGAGTTTTTGAAAAGCTAATGAAAAACACTTAATATGAATTCAAATAAAAAAATTTCCATTCAAAGGGAAGCATAATAAAATCAGTTAATAATTATAAGTCTACCTCACCTTTTCTGCAAGTAAACAGTCTATCTTCTGCCTCTTCTGATATTACTGAACTTTAATTCTTTTCTTTATGGGTACATATCGGAACTGAAATTTTACATGCAATGAAATTTCAAATTGTCACCTAAACAAATGACCTTGTGACTTAAACAATAGGAATTACATAAGCAGCACTAGCCACATGCCTTGGACATAGGGCATTCATCACTGTCAAGCACTGTGATAAAGATGCTGACAAGGAAAACCTCCATCACAAATTTGAATATATATGTGTCAAAAAAACCAAACACAACTCCCAAGTAATTCTGCATACTCCATTGGTAAGAAAATTATTTGTATTTATGAGATATGAAAACCAAAGCAATCTGAAGGTAACAAGAACCCAAAAAAAATTTCCTACCATTTTAACGCATTCTCTGCTTTTCATGTCATCACTTTACTTGATTAAAGTAGAATGAAGGGGATTGATTGTTTTTTTTAATTGCCCTAATTTAAGTTTATTATAATCCTTTTGCTTTCTCTCTGTGACTGTTGGATAGTGTTACTAATTTAATGCAGCTGCCTCCCAACCCCAATGATAACTGTCTCGTAACCGTAACGCAAGACAAGTGTCAGACATATCAAGATGTCTATATAGAGAGTACCATATGCATGTCAATCATTTCTATTAAGATGCCAAAAGAAAGTTATATGCAGGCCATCTTTTACATCTGAACCAAAGAGAACACATTTAAATATGTTATTTCAGCAGTAACAATTTTGCTGATGGATTCTGACATCTGTCAGTGTATACACCAAACAGAGCTAACTTTCAAAGTAAGCATGGAATGAAATTATAATTTGAATAGTTTTAATGATTCTGCAATCATATTTCTTTCCTGGAACAGTACTTTTTGGTTTGGTTTTTTTTAAACAGCAAAAGTATATTTGAATTTACTTATCCTAAGTTTTTATGCTAAAAATAGATATTAAAAAAAATCAAGATGTACTCTTACTAAACGACAACAGCTGACTTGAAAGACCATTTGTGAATGAAAATGCTATATAACAATTTGTTTCACAATTTTTTGATGTTAAAGACATATTCCAGCTCTGTGTTATTTCATGTCAATAAAAGTGGAAAGCTTTCATAATTTTTTTATTGCTCCCCCAGACTAAATAAAATGTGTCTTTGATAATGTCAAAATTTACTTATGTTTGTATTGCCTAGTTAATGGCTTTTCTTGAGATCATTTTAGGGATCACTGAGCACAGTGCTAAGAGATTATGGAAGGTGTTGGTAACACCTAACACTTACATATTGCTTCCCAAACAGGTATATTTGTAGTTACTATATTTTATATAAAGAATCTGAAATAGGTGGTTTTGTTTATCTAATGTAAACATGACACTGAACACAAGACAACATCTAGCACTTTAAAACAAGGACTTTCAACCTGTTACTAATATGGGCCACAGAGCAATTTTGGGCCCATCTATCCTCTCACAACACACTGTGTAACTGCGGCAAAGCTGACAATTTTAATTACATGCACCTCCTCCTCAAAGATAGATAAAGGGAGGTATTGTAAGATTTCAGAATATCAAACCTGCAAAATGGATACAATTCTTCTCCATTTATAGAAAAGTTACACCCATGTCTGCAATTTCTATTCCTATCTATACATCAGTTGCTACTTACATCTCATTTTCAGATTTTTACTGATAAAAAACAGCTTCACTATCTTTTAGCAGGTTTTGAGAGTTTCAAGAATTTGACATAGTGACAGGATCCAGAGTCAGCTGAGGGCCAGAGGTAGAATTCCTGCCCTCGAAACTTTCATTTTAAAGTAAATAAGGCTTCCAGTCTCTAAAAATAAATATTGAACATGAAAAAGGCAACATTATAGGTTGTCTTTTGGGGTATACCTCTTTAGGGGAATTCTAATTCAAACTATGCTCTGTCCCACCATATACTTCATGAAGCTTTTGCACAGAGGCTCAGCTGGTCTATGGAGAAGGAGCCACATTATGACTCTAAGACCTGGTCAAAGTGCAAACACCAAGACAACATACAGCAAGAGAGGAGAAGCTTTCAGAGACTGAACTATACTAACGTGCACATAGAAGACCACCCTTAACTGTGAAAGAAAATTCTACATATTTGTTAAGAAAAAAAAAAGTGTGAATGTTGGACAATAGCATTTAATGTATCTGATAAATCTCTAAAATAATAACTTAGGAAAAACAGGGCTCAATTTTTCCTCAAAACTATGGAAGGAATCATTACATTCAAATGCTTCCTTAACATAAAGGAAAACCTAATTTTCAAAATACCTTACTTTTTCATCAGACATGATATATCATTTTAGAGTAAAATCAGTTCCAGTTTCAAACATAATATTCCAGTTACCTGTATTAACAAAGAACAGTAGCAGCTGTGCTGGTTAACAGAACTACAAGAGCAGGAAAATAATGCAAGATGAGAGGCCTGGACAACATAGAAACTCCAAGCACAAATTTATTGTGAAAATGCTTTTTTTTGAATTTTCAGACTGTCAAACGACAGAAACAAATATAAAAAAGTTCAAACATAAGAGTAGACACATTAAACAATAACCAGCATTAAAAAGTCACCCCCTGCCATATGATATTACTGTTACCATTCCAGAGAAAATATAATGTTGGGAAATTATGTCAGAAACAGAGCGGGTATACAAATATGTATACTTATGTGTACTAAAAATAATAAGGCAACAGCTAAGTTAATTTGTCAATAATATATAAGTATTTGTTCAAAGCATTTAGTATTTTGAAGTGTCGATTACCCAGTTAAGAATGGGAAAATAATACCCAGATAAGACTGTTTACTGTAACTACACTCACAGCAGAACAATTTTAGCTGCTGTATTATTTTTGTTTCAGAAAAACAGGAAGACAGTGGGAACACTACAATAAAGTGTTAAGAGCTGCATAGAAATAATTGTAGTTATAGTTATAAACAACAATTATCCTCAGTTCTCATTTTTGTACTAAATAACAGTCAACTCAAGAAACTCATTTAAGAAATTCTACAAACTGTATATAAATTTCATCTTTGTTGGTTGCTTGAAATAGTAAGCACAGATTTGATTTTCCCTCCATTGCAGTTTCTTATACTAAAGAACACTGTGATAAAGGAATTAATATTTTGATAAAGATATTTCCTTTCCATATATAAGAGAAAAATATACAAATACAATTGTACTACTTCTATCAGATTACTTAGGGGTTTTAATCAAACTATTTTTGAAAACTCATTCTAATTCAAAATTAAAGTATAAGGAATTGACAGAAAACTCATGTACTATCTAAAAACATACTTTATATGCACTAAAAAATGCTGACAAAAAACTCTGGTGATTCAGTATGACTGAATTCTGTATACAAGTCTTTCATTTGGGGTTCATTTCCTCACTAATTAGACACCCAAAGTATATTTTCAAAAATCCCTGTCTGGAAATAAAAAGCATGTATTAACTACTATTAATCTTGAAGTCTTCTAATACTAGTATCCATAGGCATTCAAAACTGATTTTAAAGACTGAAATCTTTAGAAAAAGAAGGAAAACTGTATTGTGGTATGTAGCCCTCTGTGTGAAGGGATGACACTTACTTTAATGGTTTGTAAGTCTGTGCAGGTTTAACGTAAATTTGCCTCTAGACCTTGACTGAAAAGGGAAGAAAAGCAAAAAAGGTGGGAAAGAGCTTCATATTACCTTAATTTGAAGATTATTTTCACGTTAGGTAGCTTTCATAGCTTTCTACCACCGATGGGTAACCAGAACTGTTATCAAATTCAGAGATCAAGTTCTATCATTTCCAAATAAGGGGTTCCACAACATTCAAAGAATCGTAGAATGTTTTGGGTTGGAAGGGACCTTTAGAGGTCATCTAGTCCAACCCCCCTGCAGGGAGCAGGAACAGCGCTAACCAGATCAGGTTGCTCAGAGCCCCATCCAACCTGGCCTTGAATGTTTCCAGGGACGGGGCCTCCACTACCTCTCTGGGCAACCAGTTCCAGTGTTTCACCACCCTTGTTGTAAAGAATTTCTTCCTTACATCCAGTCTAAACCTACCCTTTTAGTTTAAAACCATTTCCCCTTGTCCTGTCACAGCTGTCCCTACTAAAAATTCACACTGTAGAGGCAAGGAATATTATTTGTCTCAGAGAAGGAATAATCCTACTAATAAACATAATAATGACAAAACAGTGGGATTAAAGCACTACATAGATTTGCTTTGCAAGACTAATTTTATTTAGTCCCACTTGCTTAGACTGTGCGTTATATATTCAGTGCCCCCTAAACAAGCTGGAGTTCCTGCTTGTTCTCCAAACTAAGACATTGCAGGCTTTCCAGATGGAGTCACTCCACAAATAATCTTGATAATGAAAGTGAATCTTTTCTCCCCTCTTTTTTCTACATTCCCTAGCTAGTAAAGGTGGAGTGGGGAGGGTGGACATAAAATTGTCTTTTAGAAATAACAAAATAACCATGAATTTATATAAAGATGAAGATATTAAAAGCCACTGGTATTATCATTCTGTTTCTTTTTCTAGATTTACATATGGACATTCTTCGCATCTAGATTGGCAGGGTGATGTTCCTGGGTTTGGTTGTGGGGTTGTTTTTTTTTTAAAGAAAAACAGGAATGCAAAAATTCTCACTTCAGTACTTCTTAGAAATTCATTATTCTCCCATTAGATGCATTGGCAGGAAATAAAATGACCAGCATTTAGATACAGATTTTCACCTTTATAAGTTAATAAGCTTATTTCACCTTCTAACTTCACCCACTCTATTGTTGGAAGAAATAGTCAAGATCCTTTCCCAAATATTAAAAATATATGTTTTTGAAGTCTCAAACAGATTATGAAAACTTAATTAAAAGTAACCAGAATTCTCTGAAATACAAAGTCCATATGTGTATTTTCCTGGTTTTGGCTGGGCTAGAGTTAATTTTCTTACTAGTAGCTGGCACAGTGCTATGTTTTGGATTTAGGGCGAGAAGGATTTTGGTAACACACTGATGGTTTAGTTGTGGCTGAGCAGGGCTTACACCAGTCAAGGACTTTTTCATCTTCCCCTGCTCTTCCAGGGGCACAAGAAGCTGGGAGGGGGCACAGCCAGGACAGGTGACTCCAACTGGCCAAAGGGCTATGCCAGACCATAGGACATCACACTCAGTATATAAGCCGGGGGAGTTGGCTGGGGGGCAGTGACTGCAGCTCAGGGACTGGCTGGGTGTCCGTCAGCAGGTGGTGAGCAGTTGCATTGTGCATCGCTTGTTTTGTGTATTCTTTTCTCATTATTATTGTTATTATTATTTTATTTTCCTCTGCTGTTCTATTAAACTGGCTTTATCTCAGCCCACGGCTTTTTTTTTTTTTCTTTCCTATTCTCTCCCCCATCCCACCAGGGGGCTGTGAGGGGAGAGTGAGCGAGCAGCTGTGTGGTGCTTAGTTGCCTGCTGGTGTTAAACTACGACAGTATTTATACATTGCAACTGCTACAATGAGTTAAGAAATTTTTTTCTGCCTTGTAATAAATGGGCCAAAATATCAGTGTGTAAATCGGATTGTGGTCCCTTGTGCATATACTGTATTACTGGATTGGACTGAATAGGAAAAGAATGGGAAGCAAGTACCTATGTGTCATGCAGTTCTTTAAGAACTCTCTTTTTGATAAATTAATGTTTCTTTAAACCTCTAAGGAGCTGTCATCACACAGTTCAAAACTTTAGTGATTCCAAGAAATGCCCTGACCACTTAAAATCACTTTGAGTCCTTCCTGTGAATAAGGGTCTTCGTTAAAGGCTGTCAACCATAGCTAATTCAGCAAGGGTATACCGCTGTGTGAGAGTAAACAGAAACAGCAAGAAACCATGATACATGTCTCCAAGAAAGGGATGTTCTAGTTACATTTGTAGGTCAGCTGAAATGTACTATAAGCCTTCAAGGCAGATCCATTCCTTCTGATTTGTAAGAGGTTTCAATGCAATCTGCTATTCTTGAAAATTTAGCCAAGAAAAACAGTCAAGAGTTTTGGGACTGCATTTGAGATCTAATGCTTGATGTATGGCCAGCTTCACAGAGTCACAAGGCCTGAAAAAGGGGTCAGTAATATGAGAAGACATACTACTGAAGGTGGAAATTGGTTACTAAATATGAACCTATTACCTAGGCCAAACACAGTGCTTGCATTTGTTCACAAGAGATGTGGATATGAAAGGGCTTCTTATGGAAGGCCCTCTCAACTTTAACCTAAATCACAAGGAAGGAGATTTAAAGAAGTCTCTTATATCAAAGTACTTATTTGCCTGGGCAGATACTCAAATCTTCATTTAACTTCTCAGCTTAAATATATGAAGTCTGCAGTACTTTTCTTAATCCTCTTGAAGAACATTTTAAATTCATTTGGATATGATATGTGTCACCAGAGACAGAGAGGGGTGTCCCCTAATTCTAACCTATTCTAAGTAACAGATAAATGATCTCATGAAGAAGACAACACTTTGCCTTAATGTCCTTAATTCTCATGTTAAGTAAATTAGTGTGTGCCACAGAAGTGAATTACAGTCTATTCTCAGAGTCTGTACTCCTGATGATAAAGCTGATCTGACCTTAAAGAAGGTGGGGACAGCTTTGAGTGCCCAGGCTTCAGAGATATCCCTGAGGCACCTTGGCAGACTCAGTCTCAGATATTGAACAAATGCCAGAGGGCACCAAGAACTTGAAGAAAAGGAACTGGAAAAGAAAATCTATCTCAGAAAAGATTTAAATGTGAGAGGCCTGACGCCAAAGTGAGATCATCTCACCAAGTCATGTTCCTTAAGGGGGCAGATGGTGACAATCATGGCATGGGCACTGACGTTTCTGCTACTAAAGGTATCTTATCCATTCATTGGCTCAGATCAACCCTTTCTGTTATCACAGTGGAAGCTTCTGATTACAAGCCATGATCTCAGACCCATTTCAGGTGCTGAGAGCAGCCACTCTGGCTATACTGAGAAACCAATATATATCCTAACCGGGCATGATCTTCTAGTTCCCCAACTTCTGACAGTTCTAAAGGACTATGAAAAAGACAGATAAAAAACCTCAGCAGAATAAATTTACAAGTCCACGTGTGCCAAGTGTGTTAAGAACAATAGCCCAAGCAGATCCAGAGCTGTAAAGGTCACAGGCATATTAACAAATCTGTTATTCCATTTTTTTTCCCCCAAGGCAAAGAGAAACCTAACATGTAAAAAGAAAATCATAACAGTAAGAACAAGTATTAAAAAAAAGTAAGCATGTCTGATTAAAAAAACCACAGATTATTTTAAATGAATATTTTGAATCAGGACAGGAAGACAGAATGAAGGATGTAGGGGTACACACCAACTTCTTTACCCACATATTTGAGCACAAAACACCCCCAGTAGATACTGATGAAGCCAAAACACTTACCAACAACAAACATTTCTGACATCTAGCATTTCAACATCTATGTGGACTATTCTTAAAAGTAAGTATAGACTGCAATTCATGCTGAACAAAACACTATCATTGCTTTGCTACAAAGCTTCTTGCAAAGGGTCAAATACAGGAATCTAAACTCAATTTCGAGCATTCACTAACTTTATGGTGTGTATCTCAGCAAAAGAGCTGTGGAACACTCAGAAATTTTTCTCAGCAGAAAATTTTCCAGCTCAACATTCACAAGTGGGTATATATTTATGCAGTTCTTTGAGTCTTCTTTTATCCCTTATCATCAATACATGCTGCCATGGTCTGACCTTCTGAAACAGTCTGTAGTCAATATTTTCCTTCAAAGCTGGTTCTCATCATACAATACCAATGGTGACTTGTTTGCCAAAAATAGGCCTCTAAGCAGAATTTCACGAAGCATAACTTAATATAACCACTTCTTGGTATGTACTAGGATACTGTCAGATATGAAGAAAAAAATTTTGTCAGAACAGAAATATCTGGTCAGCAACAAGAACTGGTTGTTTAAATCCAGCTTTCAGATGCGGTTTCTGTTATTGTCCTTTTGCCATCTGACACTAAAATCAGGTCAAACTTATTTAGATTATTTGTTCAATAATAAAAAAAAATCATGCTCAGCAAATATAAATATTGTCTTTTCAGAAAAACTTATATCCTAAAGGCAAATTCACATAATATAATCATACATCTATTTCCCTTACCTCACTCTATTTCTCTACCACTAAATTTTCTTTGATAGTTTCTGACTTGTTACATAAGTTGTTTTACTCACTACAGTAGAATTAATCATGCTAAAAGCAAAAGAGACCTTGCGCTCTTGTATTAGCACTGAATTGCTGGACTGTCACAACATTTTGTTCCTCAATTACTCAATGAATGAATATGCAAAGATTCTCTCAGCAGCACACTCTGAACATTTCCACAGATTACTGCAATCGTTCTAGATTATCATCCCCCCAGCCCTAGAGCAAAGAACGATAAAAGTCTTGATGTGCTTTCCCCATGGACATAACGTTTCTATCAAACAGATGGGTGGATTTCCTCAATCTTTCTAATAAGAATTAATGGAAATTAAAAAAGGATTTATTGACTGATGGCAGATGGCTGAAGGATTTTGCAGAGGTATGACTCATGTAAATTACAACAAAAGCAAATTCAACCTCTTGCTGTGGACAAAAGGTTAGTTCTGCATTCAATTAGGAGCATCCTGCTCAGATGTTAAAAAGAAACACTTTCTTTTTTACTTTGTCAGACATGACCACGCTAAGACATCAATGGTCCCTCAATCATCATGCATAGTGCAGGCCTCCTTTGCATTCCTGGGAAGAAGCCCGTAGAAACACTTATGATAAAACACATTATGCTCAGATTTAAAATAGCTGCAGCCTGTGTATGTACTTCAAATTGTCTTCTGCAGCCCCAGCTCCTCACAAGCTACAGCCTTTTTCCTTGTCTACTAACAGGTTTCACTGGTTTGTGGTCCTCACGAACAAAGCAAAGGTGGAAACAGCTAGAAGGAAACGCACAGGTTTCAGTGTTACCCCATCTCCTGCAGGTATGAACTCATATTAGAACACATCACACTGGAACAGTTATTATCACAAGTCTAGGAAAAACTGACTTGCTATTTGAAAATAATGAGTCATCACCTCCCTTTTTCACAGCTGAGTTTGGATACCAGTAGATTAATAGAATTCTCTGCCAAAGGCACATATTGCTGCTCCCAAAGCTTCGATTGCCATCAGCAACTGCAAAGTTATGGAAAACCACCCAACAAACTACCCATTGGGTAACGCCGCCCGTACAAATGGCAGAATGCTGCATCATGCTGTTCACCCAGCCCTGGAAGCATATGGACATCTCTTGCAGTCTCACATTTTCCACATTGCTCAAAGTTCTTTGATACTGCTTTCTTCGCGACAGGCACAAGGGATTCTGTGCAGCCACATCACGCTCCTAAGAAATGCCAAAACACAAGTCACTGAACTATCTTCCATAGAAGATAGGTATTATATTAACAGAATGTTCAGCCCAGTATTTCAGCTCACAGCTGAGTGTTGCTTATTCCCAAAGACATACATTTGTGAACACTGGATCAAGGGAAGATGAGATTTGTTTTCATTTTCTGTGCCTGTGTAAAATCTAACAGTCCTGGGTCTAAAAACACTAGGACTGAAATTATAGAACACATTTCGGGTTTTATGTTCTCATAATATCCTATTAGTATATAGAAAATGGATTTGTTTTTGATAAAAATCATGTATGGAAAGAAAATATTATCTCTGCAAACAGAAAGAATTATTATAACCCAAAAATCAATTTAAGTAGGTTCTATTAATTAAATATCCTAATAACAACTTGTTTTTTCCTCTTCCACAAAGACCTTGATAAACTAATATAATATTAAGTTACGGGCTCTGAAGCCTCAGAAATTTTACATTAAAAAGCAATCATTTGTTTATAAGTCCCATTAAATGTTTTTGCTCCTTGAGTTAAAAAAAATAAAGGAACCCTTCTGCTTTACACTGTTGTATTTAAAGAAACTAATCAGAGTTAACCCCTGTTTCTGGTAAAACAGTAAACCAATGAAAAAAAACTCCTGTCAAGACAATAATGTTTAACCAATATCTACATTTTAATATAACATCTTTTAATATTTGTCTGAATTAATGATCCATTTCATTTTTAAAAACACATTGGAAATAGGTAAGGTGACTGTGCTGGGGCACTGGTTTGCTGCCTGTTGCTTTTTTCCCTCCAGAACAACAGCCAGAACAGCTGCCCATGCAGGGGTTGCGCTTTCACCCGGCAGGCAGCTGAACACCACCCAGCCCCTCCCTTACTCCCCCACTCCCTGGTGGGATGGGGGAGAGAACTGGGAAAAAGTAAAACCCACAGGTTGAGATAAAGACAGCTCAATAAAACAGCAGAGGAAAAGAATAACAATGAGAAAAGAATACACAAAACAAGCGATGCACAATGCAATTGCTCACCACCCACTGACTGATGCCCAACCAATCCCCAAGCAACGATTGCTGCCCTCCAGCCATCTTCCCCCCAATTTCTATAATGAGTATGGCATCATATGGTCTGGCATAGACCTTTGGCCAGTTGGGGTCTGTTGTCCTGGCTGTGCCCCCTCCCAGCTTCTTGTGCCCCTGGCAGAGCAGGGGAAGCTGATAAGTCCTTGACTGGTGTAAGCCCTGCTCAGCAACAACTAAACCATCACTGTGTTACCAACCTTCTCATCTTAAATCCAAAACACAGCACTATGCCAGCTACTAGGAAGAAATTAACTCTATACCAGACAAAACCAGGACAGCAACCTATGTGGAATATGTTTTCTTACTAAGAAAAAAACACCCATGCAAACAGTTAAAATATAATTACTGGGTTATTTGAGCTCTATCTAGATAGTAATATTAGATGCAATTCCAAAATGTTAATGGATTTTCATGTTCTAGATTTTAGGTGAAACTTTCCTTAATCAGCTTTACTCAAGGGAAATCGCAAAAATAATCTTAAAATGACCTCTAAGAATTGTTAGCTCAACATACAATATAGTTCTGGTAAGTTTTTAAAATGAGCAAAGCTGTTCCCCAAAATATTCTTTGTACCTCAAATTATTAATATACTTGTACAAAACATGCATACATTACCAATCCTATCCAAACCTGTTCAACAATTTAAGAAACAGTACACGGATTTTATGTTTTGCTGGCAGATGACTACATTCTGATGAACAATGTGCAATTTAGAAAGTAGTCAGGCCTGATTTCAAGTGTAATGTATACTCAGAAACAGTTTTTGTTAGTAATGCAACACAGATACTTGAAGAACTTGTATGGCTATATGCACAGGTAAATAGAAACACATGACCTATCATACATCTATTAAAAACAACCTTTATCCAGCTCAGTCAATGATAATATCGCTGGTCTGCTGAAAACAGTAGCAGCTTTGCTGTACACATTTAGTCTACAAAGCCAACATGAACACAACAAACTCATGAAAAGGCAACTAAACTCACCAAAAATACAACCCTATTTTTACTTAACACATTTAAGTACTTTAACACAATACACACAGAGAGAAATTATAATTTTGGCAGAAACCACTAACTTTTACAAACTTAACCAACCAAATGAAGACTCAGTTTACAGAATTACTTTCAGTTCTTAATTGGTCCACAGTCCATAATGGAGTCAATAAATCGTCACATCTGCTTACCACTGGCAGTTTTCAAAGCTGTTTTCTATGTCCCGTTCGTAACCCACAGTGAGAGCTACATTATTAGACAATGATCTGTAGAATTCGTTTGTGAAAACTGTAGCTACACAATTTAAAATTGTGTTTCCCACTATCATCATGGGAAGATGCCTGTTCCTTATCTCAAGTCTAACTGAATTTCAACCCATTTAAATGCTAAATAATTTCACTTAAAAAAATTAGACTTTTTTGCTATTTTTCAATTACAGCTACAAACAAGTGTATACCATTTATTTTTTATGGACTTCAATGATTTAAAAATAAAAAAGAATGGGAAGTGAAGCAGTTGAAATATTTAATGCTTAATTGCACTTAATGAACTTTAAATGAGTTTTTAAACAACTGTGTGCGGGATGAAAACCTGAACTCTGCTCAATGATAAAAATGTATTTTCATAGAGCATTCATCCTGAATATATCTAACTTATCTCCTGAAAGCTGTGTTAGCATTCTAATGATTTTTTTACTATAATAATTGAAATAGATCTCTTCTCTGACAGTTTGCATTTTAAAAAGACAAGTCCTTCTGTAAATTACTATTATAAAATATGACAATGAATTATATTAAATTGTGCTTAGTCTAAAGAAGACAAAACACATCTAGCATGCTTCCATAAGGCAGCATTTTCCTGAAAGTACCAGATGTAAGATACAGTACCACTTTATTTTCTTTTTTTCAAGGTAGACCAAAAGATATAAGTACAAGCCAATTCTTTTAATTTATACACAAAAAACTCTGAAAAAAGTATGAATTTCTTTAAACCAATAAATCTGAAAATCAATAGAGCAAGTCCGCATATTAATTATTTGGAACAGATTAGTTTATGAGCAAGTCATTGATCATGAAATTTGGAAAAAACATGCACATGACAATGACACGAGGAACCAAAACAATTTTAAACATAAACCATGAAAGTGATGAGTTTTTTTAAACCATTCAGCCAAACTACTTATCTGATACTAGAAAATCCAAGCATAAATTAGCTTAAGTTGCTTATAACTCGTAGTTAAAATTAATTGTTAATAAAATGTCAAAAAAATTCAATGCAAACAACAGTTTTCAATGAAGTTTAGATAGTAAGAACTACAGGGTGTAGTTACATCTTATTTCAAGAAAGAATTACGTAAGTATTTGTGGGGAAGACTAGTTTACCTTGCACTGAACCCTCAGCAAAAATACTCAATAAATATTTCTACATGCACAGCAATCTCCTTTGAGCTTTCTTCAGCACCTCCAAGCCCCCTGAAAAATTTATTTTCACTTTTTGCCATTCTCATCTCTCTAGTATTTTATGTTCTCCCTGTTATGCTTAGTATCATATACCTCCTCTTCTTAATATTTATATTAGAATTATGTATTAGAATTAAATAGGGTCCACAATATGTTTTAAAGGACACTTTGCATTGCATACGCAGATTCCTCATAAGTCAAGCCCTTGGCTTGAAATTCAGGATGAGAGTGGACGGATTAGTTCAAAAATTCATATGGATGGAAAGTTAATCTAGATTCTGGTACTTCAGCTGTTGAAGGAGATTCACATGCTGTTAGGAAGAAGGGACACAGTACCTTGGTCTTTTTTGTCTGTCTCTCTTTCACAGGTGATTGATTACAGCACTTTGTACCTGTTATGACACCAACTTTACTACAAGATTCCTGATTGCTTGCCATACTCCTATCCCCACCTCTCTTTCAAATGACTAAGCATAGGGCTATGGTGCTCTAGATAAGGTAGATGTGTGGGTTTTCATTCCAGAATCCTTGCAGGTATTAGACGCAGATTTCTTAACATTTTCACCCATGTTAATTAGGGAAAGAATATTCAAGTAAAATAATGTCATCTTCATAAAGATTAAGACTCTCCAGTACACTAATTATCTGTACACTATCCTCAAATACCTTGAATTGATTACATAATTAATTATTAAAATGATAGTTGCAGTTACTTTCCTGGTATCTCAGACAACAAGTTTAAGGGCTTTAATGATTTTCTTCCTTATTTAATAATGGAGACCCATAGAACTTCTGAACCATATAGAAGATCATTCAAAAGCAGGAAACACTAGGCAAGTTAACATAGAATCAAAAGCTCCTAAAACTCTTCCTTTTCAGGCCAATTTCTAAGGGAGAAGAGCTCTTTCCTTTTTAGGCTTTCTCCAGCAATGATATGATTTTCTTTCAAGTATCGCAGGAATCTTTGCAGTTCAGGAAAATGGGCTCTGAATAATTTACCATTTTTTATTTTCTTGGGTTTAATTTTATGGTTTAAAAGACTTGATGGCACCAATGTTTATCACATAAAATTCTCATGACAATAAAAATTGATGGGTTTAATATATTTAGATGACTGGCTAAACAAAAATAAGAACAGAAAAGCATCTGTATTGATTTGTTCAGATCAGTGCAAGTCCCAGAAGAGGGAAAACATATATTTTCTTCTGTCTCCCAGCCTACACTTATTTTCAGATGTTTGTGTAACAACACTGCCTCTCTCTTCCCCTTGCCCCATCTATTCTGCAATGGGTCCCACCAGACAGAGGCTACATGGAAGTAGTTTCATACTTGCTGCCCAGTTCCTCAAGTATAATTCCACAGTTAAAATGCTGGTAGACTTAGTTAATGGCACTCTATGTATCTGCAGTGACATCAAAATGTAGCTTGATTTCTGACAATTGAGTGTTCTGAAGAAGTTGATGTTTTTATCAGTTTCTATTGATTTTAAAAGTTAAATAGCACAACTACAAAGAAAAGGAGACAGACTTTGAATCAACAACTACAACAAAATCTTTACCCTTTAGCAACAGGCAAATCATAAAAACATGCTCCCCCGGGATTATGGGAGGAAACGATGTAATGCCTCATCAAATTACTGACAGTTAGGGTAAAAATAGATTTTTGGAAGAGTATGGTGTAATAATTCACCAAACATTTAGAATTTGCCAAAACAAGGTATTCTCAGAGACAACTGAATCATAACAGAGAATTCAAAAGCCTATCAGAAGAACATCGTAAGAGAGCTGAGCAGAATCC
Organism: Gorsachius goisagi; assembly: GCA_018403395.1. Taxonomy (NCBI): domain Eukaryota; kingdom Metazoa; phylum Chordata; class Aves; order Pelecaniformes; family Ardeidae; genus Gorsachius; species Gorsachius goisagi. The sequence goes on along the minus strand of BOSO01003988.1, from coordinate 1,431 downwards.
CATGTCAGAAAACACAGAATACCAGTGAGCTACTCAGGCAAATGCCACGAGCTAGGATGATACCTAGTATCCAGGAAAAAGATAAAAAAAAGTAGCCATCTAACAAATCACTTTGCCTGAGTTAAAAAGGCTTCAGCATAATACGCTCAGCATGGGCAAAAAGGGTAAGAAAAGTTTTATTGACTAAGAGGAGAGGACGACACTCAGGTGGAGTATAAGCAAGCCACCAGCCAGTGAATAACTCGCTATTCCACAGCCTGTAAACTAAACTCAAAAAGGAAAGCCAAAAAAGTTCTAAAACCACCAACAGTACTGGAAAGTACACTGCAGAAAGGTAGTTGTGTGAGAGCCTCAAGAATACAAGAATAAGATGATTGCTACTGGAAAAAAAAGGTGCATGATGTAAAGGTCATTATAGCACAGCAGTGAGACACTCATTTAACTAGCAGTCTTCCTGGTAATTTGATTGTATATCTGATCACAGAATATTTATTCCAAATAAGTCAGGACAATCCCAGCTCTCAGACTATTTTTAGCTATCAGTATCCCAACTCAATTCTTTGCCGCCTGCTGGAAGGTATAAGAAATCAATCTCATCTGTACCTAGGATTGTAAAACTACAAAATGGTACCAGTGAATCATGGATTGTCACCTGCTGATGTTTTATTCAAGGGAAAAAAAACCAAACCCCAAGCCCAACGGGTATGTTGGTACTGTTAAAAACTAATGTCAATGTCACTGTGGGCCTGCAGAGAGATTAAAAAAACAACAGATAAGGCAATAGAAAAAAACCTAGATGTGATATTGGCATTAAGAACTGTCATTTCTTTCTGAAAATTGTATCAATTATTCGAGACCCGCATGTTGCAAATATATAGGAAATATCTTTCCAGAGACATAAAAACATGGAGCTCTGAAGTCCAAAAAATAGGTTTGTTTTGTTTCATTAAGTCCAGATGAACTGTGCCATCATGAAGGCTCAGCAAATTTTATGAATGAATTATACTGACAATTGCAGTGCTGAGAACTGAGTTCTGCATATTCCTTTGACACATGAAGAGACCAACTCAATATTCCCAATATTCAATTTAGTTAGACTTTTATGAAATACTTGAGCTACTTTAAGTACCCATGATGAGTGCCTTCAAAGGCTTTAGCATAAAATAGAACTGAAGCTTTCTGCAGGATCAGCAGTAGGAAGAAGGACACAAACTCCACAACTTTCTTTTACTTATAATACAGAAAAGTTAAAGCAATACTACTAGAATGAACCAACAGTTGGAATAAATACCTCTAAGCTTTTAAGAAGGAAAAAAACATATGCTTACAACGTACAAAACTGGAAGGAGTGGCTGATACTCCGGAGGGCTGCGCAGCCATTCAGCGGGACCTGGACAGGCTGGACAGTTGGGTGGAGAGGAACCTGATGAA